>SNQN01001635.1:17152-90413 GCA_008642245.1 Bassia scoparia | reverse complement strand
AAGAGAGATGCATTTTATGGAAGCGCAAAAGCCGAAATTTCTAAATAGTTATATGTAAGTTAGAAATCGCACGCATCGCTGCATAAAGACTAGTACTAAGGTACATTATCTCGATACTTTCTACCCGTACTTTGTTTCTTATCAATGTCCAATTGATTAGAATATTTTTCTTATCTATATTTATACTATATAAACTTAATAACTTGGTTTGAAGGGAAATGAACATACTTATCCTTTTTTTTTTTTTAATTTCCACTATTTTCTTTTTTTAAAAAATATCCACATGCAATTTTCTTTCTTTTTTTTTTATTTTTTCACTTATTGTTCCTTCTCTTTTTCATAAAATAAATAAATTATTATCTTATGAGTAATTTTCTTTTTGTTTCCCTTTTTTATTTTTTTAAAATATATTTACCACATTTAAAAAATTTATTTTGAGGGAATCATGACACATGGGAATGAGACACATGTCAGCTTTTCCTCCTTCCTTTTGTTTTTATTTTACATTCATCTTTCTTTCTTCTTTTTTTTTTTCTCTTTTCTAATTAATTTTCCTTTCTTTTTTTAAAAAATATAAATTATTTTCTTATGAGAATATTTATTTTTTTTCCTTTTTATAATTTTTTAAAATATTCCTACGTTTAATAAAAGAAAGTTTGAAAAGGAATGGTGGTCAACGTGTCATCTTCCCCCTCCGCGTGATTTTTCCCCACATTTCAATATTTAAATTTTAAACATATTTCCTACATTAATAGCATGAGATTGGAAAAGATTACACGTGACATTTCATTTCTCATTTTCCCCCTGCCTTTTTTTTTGGCTTCTTAATTTTTTAATAAAAAATAATATATTTTCCTACATTTAATAAAATGAATTTTGAACGAAATGGTGATACATGTCAATCTTTCTTGTCTTTCCCCATTTTTTTACTTTCAATTTTAACTTTTTTTTAGTTTCTACATTAATAGCAATGAAAGAATGAGAAAAGCTTTCATCACGTGACATTTCACTTTTCTCGCCTTTCACCTTTTTTTTGGGTTAAAATGAATTCGTAATATATTTCATAACAGATGAATTGAACTGGATTTCATATCACTTGATATCTCCCTTTTATATTTTTTTGTAATTTATATTGTAGTCTATTCGATTGAAAGGAATGACCGACATGTTAACAAAATTTTATTTTTTTATTTTTAAGGGTTTAGAAAAATTTATTTATAATTGTATTTTCTTTTGGCGAGAAATTTGAAATTTTTTTCTTAAAAATTAAATTCAATATTAAAAAGTCATTCAATATTCACTTATGTGTTTTTTTTTAATTTTTTTGAATAATTTGTGCAAGAGTTCAAAAGACATATTTTTTTGTTTTTATTATTTTATTTCTTTTAGAAAACACACACAGTTAGTCATTCAATTCCTCTCTTCCCATTAGGGGCAGATTGATCTACGAATTTCACATGGCGAAATATATACATACTTCGTATCTAAACTTGATTTTTCGTTAAAATATTTTTAATCGTTTTATTATTATTGTAACCTATTTTTTAATTAACTATAATTACTATAATATTTCTCTGCAATCATAAATACAAAGTGAACGCCGTGCTTTGCACGCCAAAACTAGTTTTATTATTTGATGCAAAGAATGGATTGATGGTTATAATTGATTAATGATTAGAACAAATTATTAGGTACAATCCCCTACATGCAAGTTACAACCCCCCTCCCTAGCTATGTGCACATTAAAAAAAGTCAAAAACTACCCTACTTACTCTGACTACATGGTGTGTTTTTTAAAAAAAATAATAATAAATTAAAAAACTACTGCCTATTTCATTGCAATATTATGATATGATGACAAATTTTGGTTGTATGCAAATTCTAAATTTTTTACTTCAAATGTCAATAAGTGGTAGTAGTGTGCCGCTAGGAACTTACAAACATATTTTGTAATTAATCGTATAAGTACCTAATCTCTTTAATTTAAATTTAACATTTCATTGTACATGTATTACACTTGGTCTTTAACTTAATAACTTCATATAACTTGTTTAGTAAAGAAATTTGATGATGAGTGAAGTAATTTACAGACCAATTAATCACCATAATGAATTGAAGTTGTTTTTTTTACGAGAGAAAATAAAATACGTTTCAATTCATCAATAAAGCCAATGACACTACAATTGACAAACTTGATAAAATTTACAAACATACCATAGAACCATGAACTTTATGCATGTAATAAAACAATTAATAACATCACCTTGAGAAAATTCCTTCATCTGAAGCAAACTGATGGTGATTGCGCAGAATTTGGAACATTTAATCTGTTTTTGCGTAGTTACCATCGGCTTGTAAAAGTTGAAGCTTTCCCAATAATGAAAGAAATAGAAATGAAAACCATGCCAACTCAAGGTCCAAAGGTGATATATGCGTATATCGATCAACGAGACATCATAAGTTGAACCAATTTCCCACACAACCTAGGCATAACATATAGGACAACCTATGTTCCGTACTAGCCGAACACTTGATATAATTAGCCCCAAACAGAGGAATCATAAGACCAGCCAGGGACTTCCTTTAGAGCAAAGAGCAAAGGGAGATCCAACAACCCTTGATTGCGATCAAAACATACCCAAATCCCAAAGACATTATTATTGAAAAAAAGATTTACTAAAGTACGGGCATGCTATAATACAAAGAAAGCAATAAAACCCTAATGAGAACAGCGCAACAAATCATTAGCTAGCACCAGACACTCATAATGCACGAATAAGACCATTCCCTCATCGCAACGCTGCCATGCGATCCCCTCGCGGCTAGCAACACCATCTGGGGAGCCACCGCAAATCGATCGCAACTTCCAACGCACTTGGAAGCAGACCGAAAGAGAAACCAAAATCCCTCAGATTCCCCGTATGAAGACGACAAGAATAACCTGACGATACATTACCCAAGGAATCGTCCCACCAAAACTTCAAAGTGCCAATTGAGAGCGACTAGCCGCATGAGGCCGGGTGGGTTGAAACGCGTCAAATCCCAATACCTCCGATCCCCCTGTTAGAAGTCGAAGAAAACCGAGAAAAAGAGAGGGATCGGAGAAAATGCGTGCGCGAGAAGATCAACGCAAATAGCAAGCAACCACAAAAAAGCCTTTTAAAATGAAACCGTGGGAATTTGAGAGAAAGAGATTATGAAAACGGAAGAACCCTAACCTGGATCTCAAAGGAATGGAGAATGAACCTCTAACCAAACCCTAAGTTTACAGAGAACTAGAGGCTTTGGAGAGGAAGGGCAGAAGCCGTCATGCATCTAATTTCCTTATGAGTGAAGCTTGAAATTATTGGCATGAAAGTAAACTTACATGGAGTTACTCGTACGTATGGACCTGAAATTCCTTAGATTTATATAAAAGTACTAATACTCATGACCTCAAGTTCCCCTTAAACTAAAATGGACTAAAACCTGTCAAAATAGATATGAAGACAATGTACATGAACAGAACTTCTCTAATACAAGCTACGACTTTAAAGGAAACCCTCACAACAATCAAGCTAAGCTTATCTTATATAAACCTAAAATTAAATAAATAATCATCTCATTTATATAACTAATGTGTTCCTATATGGTATGAAACCATGTCATAGTGAAAATACAAAGTATTGTATATTCTAAAGTATGTCTTTTAGTGGATATATATCAAGAAACCAAAACTTTTTGTTAAGATAATACTTGATAACTCATTCTCAATAAGTGAAATAGAAATTACATGATTTAAAGAGTTATTATAAGCATTTTGCTTGATGTTATTTGTTTATATAAATCATGGAAAGCTATATAAACATTGCAAACATTAGTACACATTATCTTTGGCCATGAATATCTGTATTTAAATAAGTTTTTAAAGTGATTGAACATGACATTGTGAGAATTCATTTGATAAAAATATTCATAATGCCAATACGTATAAGATATTCTAATTTGATAATGAATGCAAGAAGAATACTTTTACATTACATGCATACTAAAAGAATTTATGACCTTAAAGGTGCTAAGGGGTTAGGAAAGATTGTTGGACAAAATATATGCCCCGACAATATTAATGCCCCCCATATGCATGGTTTAGAGAGAGACCATTGTTTATTCCCATTATTTTTATGAATTTTGTGCAGTGGAATAATAAGTTATGTTGATGGTCAGGCTTGGATCATACACACTAGATATGATATTTGATTTTAAAATGTGGCCCATATATCCCAATATTTGGAATGCACCATGCTTGATAGGATGTGTAGATCATTGTGAATTAAATATGTTGATTTAGTGCTCCGATCAAAAATTTAGTGTTTCGGAAGGACTAACATCAATTGCTAATGAAATAAGATGCCTAAAGCGGATAAATTAATCAATATTTTATAATGATAGACACTACTAGAAAATTTTGTCTTCGGGTCGAACCGTAGCACATTTTGGTGCAAAGTAGCGACCGACAAATCGGTCACTAAATACCTTTTAGGCGACCGATTTGTCCGTCGCTAAAAGAAAAACCATTGGGCACGTCAAAAAAAGCTTTTAAGCGACCGAATATCGGTCGCTAGATTTTTTTTTTACAAAATAAATAAGTAAATATAAAATAAACAAACAAAAACCTCGTATTCCAACCTTCAAACAAAACACCTCATATCTCAAAACCCCCAACTCAAACTCCCCAACTCCCTCATCCCAATCCCTCAGAACCCCAAAACCCTAACTCACTCGTCTCCATCTCACCCCACCCCTCACCGGCGCTCACCTCCCGCCCCTCGCCGCCGGTGTCCTCTCCTCTTCACCTCTCCGCTCACTCCCGTCCTTTCTTTTCCCTTTTCAATTCGCTCCGTCATACAAATCTCAACACCCCAAACACTCAAACTCAAGCGGCTTCACGGCGACTCAACCGGCGTCAGCGGACCCCCCTCACCTCGTCGAATCTCCTCAGGTAAGGGGTTAATTTTTAATTTTTTTTCAAAATTTTGGGATTTAGGGTTCATAAATTTGAAATTTTTGGCGGTTTCTCGTAAGTTCGTATTTTGCTCTGTTTTCTTTTTTCTGGGCAATTTGGAGGTGTTTGGTGCTGATTCAATGACTTGGTCCTTTTAAATCGGTTGGATTTTTAAAATTTGTGTTTTGAGTTTAGTAGTTTCGAACTAGGGTTTTGAAATTTGCTGAATGTGTTACTGTGTAATTGTTGGAAACCCTCTTTTGTGGAATAGATGCTTGATTGATTGAAAGAAATGAAGATTGGAGGTCCCCTTTAAATCGGGTTGAATTTTTTTCTTGCTGATGGGTTGTAGGTGAAGCGTGAAAGAGAGGACTTCAAGCTTTGGGAGCTTCTGCCTTGTATCAGCGATCAAATTCCACAACACTATCACTTCCGGGTTCAGTTTGTGGGTTTTGGATGTAATTTCTAGGGTTCACGATTTCCAGTTTGCAGTTCGTAATTTTTATTTTGTTTTTTATTTTTATTTTATTTTCAGTTTTTAAAATCCGTTTGTTAATTGTTTCTGTAACTTTGTTTGCGAGAGTTTTGGAACATAAAGAGTCACAAGCCCTTTGGGGCAAGTTATTGTAAAGCCATCTTTCCCACTCAACTCAATGAGAAAAGGTGGGCTACCTAGTAGTAAGTTGTAAATCTATCTCTACACACCCTTTCCCTATGCGTTTTCGGGTTGGCATGGCACTTGTCATCGGGTTTTCTTTGGATAGATAAAAGAGTTTTGATGTCGTTTGGTTTCAATTTTTCCAGTATGCTTGGTCTGCAAGAAAAGTTTTTCTTTTTGAGTTTGTGGATTCCAATAAAGCTTAGTGGTCTACTCATTTACTGAGCATATTTACACAGTATTATTTTCGTTTATATGAATATTGTTGATTTTTATGGTAATTCCTGTTATGAAATCACTGTGTGATCATGTTTCTAACTTTTCTCTTTGGAAAGGTGTTCCTTGGGTGATGTTAACAAATGATGAATCCTTGCTATACGAAAAAGCTCTGGAGGTTTCAAAAATGAATTAGTTCTGCAAGAGCTAAGGTTACTTTAGCAAATCATTTGCAATCTCTGCATTGTAACAATTGTGTTGTTAATTTTTTTATTAGCTAGAGTATTTGCCAAACCTAGTGTTGTTTTATTTACTGTTCTATGTTCTGCCTTATGTCGATAGAGTCCCTTGCTCGTAGTGCAATACAAATAGAGAAGATATGAGAGGTACCTAAAGTGCTATGGTATGGTTTACAATCGTATGTATCTGATATGACAATAGTCAGCTTCAATGTCTACTCATCCTTTCCAGTTTTTAAATGGCCATAATTTTGTTGTAGGGAGTCTTGGCATGGCATTGGATTCAATCTTTATCCTGATGGTTGGTTTGCCTCTGGAGCTGCTGCATTGAGGTAAAATTTAATGAGCTTCGGCTATCTTGGATTAAATGTTAGGCAAGGGAAACTTTTGTTGACTGGCTGGAAATTTGTATGATATTCTGACTCTCTGAATTTGATGAGTCTGTTGCATAACATGCAGGCAAGGGATATTAGCAAGCTCTTGAAGGTTTTAACTCGTGCTGTAAACTGATCCTGATAAGGACGAGACTTGGAACAATTATGCTTGTCTGTATGGTTCTCATTCATCTAGTATGTTTCACTGATTATAGATATATTTCCTTAAAAATTAAACCGTAGCAAAACTAAATGGTCACATACTCACATTATTCAAGGGAGGGTCAAGATCCTCATGTATAATGCTACACACTGTGAAGAAACTGTCGGTTGAAGCTGTAAACCTATTCACAACTTCATTATAAATCCTGTTCAACTGATGTTCTTTTAACATTACCAAATCATACCTTCTCTTTTTTGGTAAGTATTTTATTTTTTTTTAAATTAAAGATCACAATCCATTTAAACAATCTGAAAGGCCTCAAGAGACCCACATCAAATTTAGGCTAACAGCCTAAAAGATTCCCTATAACATTTAATCATCAGCCACATTCTACTATCCACTACTCGACTTTTTGGGAAAATGAGACTACAGCCAAATAGTGTTTGATATTTTAATTGATCAAGGAAGATTGTTGATTCCAAGAGTTTCATTTATTCTTTAAATGGAATAAATTGTTTTAAGGGCAGCAAGCAACATTATTGGGGTTTCCTGAGTTAAAGTGAGTTTTAAAGAATTGGCAGGGGTTTTTTGCTGTCAACTCAAATTTCCTTCTTGGTGAGTTTGAGATGTCAAATTACATCAGATTAAAAAAATAATAAAATTGTGATTTGCTGACCATATATAATTTTTTGTGTGTAGTATATATTGTGCAGTCTTTGCAGAAGGGAAACAGAAATCACCCTTTTACTCCTCAAGGTAGGGACCTTGTCGAAAATAGGGATTCTACCATTCATCCCGAAGATCGTGAATAGTGCAAATTTTCGATGCTTTTCGTTAGTAAATTTCAAACTGATTTAACCCACTTATTTTTCTATTTAAAAGTGTAAATTTTCTTTATGAAAATGTCTGAAATTTAGACAATCCACAAATCTACCGAAATGAAATAGAAATATCCTGTCGACAAAACTACTGACATGAGCTTAATGCTTGTTGAAATTTCCAATTCTATGCTAATTGTGATATGAAGATAATGATAAACTATGCATAACTCATATTGCTTGATGCGCCAGAAAATACAAGCGAGTGCGTCTTCCAATGATAAAACCGAAAAGGTAGGCTGAGAAGGCAGCTTGCTAATTCCAGCTCAGTGCTTCACATTTCGGGAACTTGCAGTCGCAACAAAGTTCTTTCGGGAGTCTCAGTTGATTGGAGAAGGAGGCTTTGGAAAGGTTTACAAGGGTTGTCTAGATAATGGACAGGTAAACTCATCCCCCTTCCGAAACTCCCTTATCTGGTTGTGCATTCGAATGCTTTGCTCATAGTTTGTGTATGGTGTATACGTGATATATGATCCTGACAACACACAGAATGATAACAAGTTGTGAAGGAAGATCAGTATTAAGGTTTCTTCTTATTAATTTGGATCATATCAAATTCTGACTAAATTTATCGAGAGAAAAATATTTTGGCTGTTTCAAGCAATATATCAGATTATTGCAAAAGCCAAAACAAAGACATCTTCTCCTATTTGTATAGAATATGAAGCATATGAAATACTAACAAGTTTCTTTTGAGCAGATTGTTGCTGCAAAACGGCTGAATATAAAAAGCCTTCAAGGCAACCAAGAATTCATTGTGGAAGTTTTGATGTTAAGCTTGCTGCATCATCCAAACCTTGTCACTTTGATTGGCTATTGTGCCGAAGGAGATCAAAGACTCTTGGTTTACGACTACATGCCCAAGGGTAGCTTGGCCGACCATCTTTTTGGAAACTGTTTGTTATTTGATTTGATGTAGTTGATTCTAAAGTAAACGCTTTTAGTAGTTAGTGCATTGTTGCTCTTTTATAGAAAGAGTGTTTTTGGTGCAATAGTGAACTGCAATTTCCTTCATTTTGTAACTTTTTCTTAAGTATTGTGTTTATGTGCATGTGTGTTTGTGAGTGAAGAAGTGAAGGTTAAAGGGGCTGATAGTTTGAAATATATGGGCTAATGTCAGTGGTGTGTGGTAGTAAGATTCTCAGATGGGCTGTTGTATGTAGGAAAGCCTCGAATTATTTAAAAAATGGAGGAAAATTGGATTTAGCGACCGACAATTTTCCTCCATTTTTTTGGAGGGAAATCAGAATTAGCGACCGATTTTTCGYTCGCTAATTTTTAGCGACCGAAAAATCGGTTGCTAATTCTGATTTCCCTCTAAATTTTTTGCCAATTTCTTACTCAATAAATCGGTCGCTAAAGGTTTAGCGACCAATTTTCGGTCGCTATTTTTTTTGCGACGAAATTATTGCGACCTACGTTAGCGACCGAAAAATCGATCGCTAACGACGGTCGCCCGCGCACGTTTTTCTTGTTGTGAGAATCCTCAAAAGAGGAAGGGATCGGGGCAACAACATGATAATGACATAAAAATTAAGAAAGTGATACATTTTGATGAATCTACTAAAWAGGATCAATTTTAGTACATTAAAGTGTGCTATGATTATATAATAGTACTCTAGAAAGTACAAAACGGTGTCCAATAAAATAAGCATGTGTCAAGGCAATAATAATTACTTTAGCAGAGTATGAGTTATTATAAGATCAACTATTAGTTGATTGTCTTGCCAATTATAGACGGAAGTATGTCTAACAAGGTGATCACCGGTATTAGTGTTTATAGACGGAAACACATATTAGTGTTTATATACATCACACCATATTCARGGCCATGCATGAAGTATGTCTAACAAGGTGTATCACCAGTATTGGAAAGTTGACAATGTAACTGACCGTCGAAATTGGAAAAAAAGAAGTTATTGGATGTGATGATTGAATTAGGCTATATGGGTTTAAGATTTACCCGTTACGGAAATTTGAAGTTTCATTTGATATGAAAGAAAATAATGTGCTGATGCTCTCTCATGTTAGTGATATGAAATAAATTAGATGGCAAGACATAACATTGAAATCGAGCTAATTGTGATTTTAATAGTTTATTTTGAAGACATTTTCAAAAGATTATATTTGTATGGACATATGTAATAGGTGGCCAAAAGTTCACCACGATATGTTGTTCAGTATTAGTTGACCAAAAGCTCACCAAAATTACTTGTATGTAGAAATTTTGGAGTATCTAGTATCAAATTAATAATAAAGTATTTGTTGATCTTGAAGATCATTATTTTGTGGAATTAAATACAAGTGAATCATATTCAGTATATAACAATCTCTTGATTGTGAGTGAAATGGAATCTATGAGTGAGATTAATTGATTTAGAGCGATTTAAAGCATTGACATTGAGTGAATATTTGTAGCAATGACAAATGTTGAAAAGCGAAAGGGAATGGAGGAAGAAGATAAACAAAGYAATTATGAGGAGTTACCGGATTATTAATTTTCCGTGAAAAAACCTCAAAAAACTCAAGAAGTTACCGAATTATTAACTTTTCGTGAAAAAACCTCAAAAAACTCATTTTTAAAATCTAAGACTAGAAATATTGAAAAAGTTCAAAACTATTTTTAAAAAAATGCATTAAGTTAGGGATAGATCATAGATGGAATAATTCTAGTTTTTTCTTTTACCAAAGTCTACAATTACTTTCTGAGTTTCATCCTTCGTTCTCTCTCCTAAAATTTGATTGCGACAAACAAAAACCCTCGCAAAACCTCTGAGATTCGGTGTTCACGCCATTTTACATCTTTTCTTCTTCTCAAAATGAAGAACTTGAAACTATTATCTGAGATTTCAGTTAGCTTGGAACTTCAATCGGAAAACGAACAACTTCTCTTTTCTGCCATTGATATCGAACGAAATCGCTTGTTCTTTGCTTCTTCTTCTAATTTCATCTACTCTTCTCACTTTCCTTCTCACCAAGTAAGTTTCTTCGTGCTTGTTTAGTAATTTAGTTGATTGTGAATTGTCTTGTTGTTTYTGCYTAGTTGATTGGTGTTTTGCTAAGCTTGTGTTTGAATTGTAAAGTTCAAACTGGAAACTCCCTTTGCAATATTGTACTCCTTTCTTGTGGAATTAATTGGTGTCTCTATTCTGTTTCGGTGTTTGGAGCATCTTCGTGGCCTTCCGCGAACCGGGGATTGTTTATAGATGGCATTCTAAGTGCTGCTTAAATTGAGTATTAGAAAGTTGGATAATTTAATTGTTGTAAATGGTTATTTAGGGTATATTTAGATCAAAAGGAAGTGCAATTATACTTGAATGGAAATAAGGTTTCGGCATTATGTTCTTTTGTTTGATCCATTGATATAATGTTAGAGACAGAAGGAATATGTAAATGGAGCGAAACGGTGCGAGTGGATGGTAAAGGAGAAAGAGGAAGGTTACATTGGAAGGAACATGTGGCATACCTTCCTTATTGTGAAAAAATATACTGTATTTTCCAAACCAATCAAATGAAAAGGAAATACTGGAATAGTCTGCTAGGCAACATTTACCTCTCGACCAAATGCAATTCAAGTAATATTATTTCAGCTCCTTCACATGAAGGGCCTTCGTCGTAGCTGATAATAGATAAATGGTTCAGATTCTCATTCTTGGATGAAATATAGGAAAACATTCGGAAGTTTCAAACTATTTTTAAAATGACAAAAGGAATTGAAAGCAATGATATTCACAGCATGCATTATATTAAACGCCTGGTTAATTGTTTTTTTGATTCAGAATGCTTGGTTAATTGTAAAGTTGTGTGTAAGAAATTTTTATTGATTTGTGCTTGTTATTATCAGAACGCCAAAGCAAAGAGTGGAATTACTTTGTCAGCTGAAGTTCATCCACTTGATTTGGAAGTTGATGATGTAATTACATCTTTTGATTATCTCCTGGAGAAGGAGTCATTGGTCATTGGGACTTCTAGTGGACTTCTATTGCTGTACATGGTGGATTGTAATGCCACAGAAGTAGTTGGCAAAGTAGATGGTGGTGTGAYATGCATATCTCCTAGTCCTGATGGAGATCTTCTTGCAGTAACCACTGGTCTGGGCCAGTTGTTGGTTATGACTCAAGATTGGGATGTGTTGTACGAGACAGTGTTAGAGGAAAATCCTGAAGATATTGACGTAAGTAAGGACTTCTGCATAAACCTTTAAATGAATTCTTACTGTTGTTAAAACTTAGACTCCTTATGAAGAACAAGACCTTGTTTTGAATCATACAATTTATATTACTGGCTGGGAGAGTTTTCTGTTAAAGTTAAGTAGCTTTAACCCCTTAAATTTATTTTGCATCATGCTGTGAATACTGACTTACTGTAGTAAAAACTAGGAAAAAGATTGTGATTTTTTACCATTGAACTCATTGAATAGGAGATGCCTTCATACTTTACAACCGTGTGATCAAAAGGCATTCTGCCATGCTGTAATTATTCTAGTTGTGCACTTGGACATTAGGATTCCTGAATGTCCTCTATTAGATAATTGTCTTAAGGTCTATTTGTGTAAGCTAGGTCAAGCTAGGTGTTGAATGTGAATCCTTAGCATGTTAATAAGAAATGTATCCATGGTTTCTTGCTTATCACCTTCTTGACGTAGTTAGCACTAGCAACCTATGAATTTTAGAACACATTAGTTGAGAAGTGTAAAATAGTGATTTCTAGTTGCCAAATTTGTAGTTTTATTTAGTACATGATTTTTACCAAGTTCATCATATAAAATTGACTCAAATCTACTAACTTTGATATAAGTTTGTTCCTGCATCTAATTTTTCTTTGGCTAATGTCAAAAAAAGTACTTTTAAATTAATAAGATAATTGAAAAAAAAATGCTATTGGGGGTCGAAAACCACGTGTTCGACTAATCAATGATATACCCCTTAGCCAACTAACAATTCAACAATTCAACAGAAAGATGTAAAACTAGTAAATAAGCAAACAAAGTAATAATAAGTGAATAGACAAGAATTACCGTGGGAAACCCGAGGACCAGGAGAAAAACCCACACCGCACTTGTGATTATTGAAGATGAAGATGATCAACACACTTACACAACTCAAGTATCAATGGCATACCATTGCAAAACTATCTCACAATTTCCAAATCTAACAACTATAGATTACTCATTGTGCTAGTTATGAACTAGTATCCACACTACTAACCACTCAACAATTGCTTCCCAAAACCCCTTACAATTAGTGTTTACAAGCTTAAGATCACACACCTAAACTAGCATAAAATCCCTAGTTTAAGTGTTTAACAATTCTGAGTATTCTTGTTGTGTTTCTCTCTCTAGCTCGCTTTGCATGTATGTTGTGCTTCTTTGCTTCTATGTCGTAGCTTGAGTATATGAGTGTCAAGGACACCTCATCTGAACTAGCAAGAGTCATCATTCCAATTGCATCAGAACAAGATAAGTGTCCCAAAAACTAACCAACGCATGAGCCAAAGGAACATAGCAGGAGCTCTGCATAGGATGCGTGACTCACGCATTTCTTGCAGAGCAAAACCCTTGACTCAAGGGCTCTACATGCGTGACTCATGCATGTAGCCTTCCTTGCTCTTCTTGCGAACTCCTCGCAATCCAACCTTTGCTCCAAGCTTTCTCCCTACACACAACCATCTCTACACAAAACCCAACAGTTGCCAAATCAAATAAGATCTTTTGAAAAACTAAAATAAAAATAGCAATAGTTATAATAATAGGTTAGATGGCCTTAGTCAATAATTAAGTCACACACGCACACCCAAAAAAAAAACTTGATTTTCTTTTTTATATTGATGGTGGGAAGAAAATTTTGGCATCATAAATTCACAACCTTTATAACTTTATTAAGGGTAGAATTAACGTTTTATAAGAGGGACTCAATGTTCCTCCCCTCTTCCCATATAATAGAAATATACCGTTTCTGAATGCAAGCCCCCTTTTCTTATTTTTTTTTTCTTAGTTGGCATTTTGATAAAGTTATTCTGATATTCTCTTATACAGGCGAGTTGAAAAACTCCCAGTGTTATTCCTATGGAAACCCTGTTTCTTGGCGTGGTGATGGAAGGTATTTTGCAACATTGAGCAAAACGCAAAATTTGCGGAAGATTAAGGTTTGGGAACGTGATTCTGGTTTGCTGCATTCTTCTTCAGATCCAAAGCCTTTTAGTTCAGATACTTTAGAATGGATGCCTAGTGGAGCAAAAATTGCAACTGTGTATGATAGGATAGATGAGAATCTCTGTCCATCAGTAGCCTTTTTTGAGAGAAATGGGCTGGAGAGAAGCTCATTCAGCATTAATCAACCGTCAGATGCTGCAGTTGAAGTTTTGAAGTGGAATTGTAGTTCTGACCTTCTTTGTGTCCTTGTTAAATGTGAGAGGTATTACTCTTTGAAGATTTGGTCATTTAGCAATAACCACTGGTATTTAAAACAAGAAATCAGATACTCAAGGCAGGAGAGYCTGCAGCTAATGTGGGACCCAACAAAACCATTACAACTGATATGTTGGACTTCCACTGGCCATATATCTGTCTACAATTTTATATGGGTTACTGCTGTTATGGAGAATTCTGTGGCATTAGTCATTGATGACTCCAATATACTTGTGACCCCTCTTTCCCTCACTCTGATTCCACCACCCATGTTTGCTTTCAAGTTAAAATTTCCATGTGCTGTCAGGGAGATGGCATATTATTGTAATAACTCAAAGAACCAATTGGCTACCTTATTGTCAGATGGAAGCTTCTGTATCGTGGAGCTTCCTCCTCTTTCCTTTTGGGAAGATCTAGAAGGGAAAGAATTTACTATCGAAGCTTCAGTTTGTGATGTAGCACTCGGTTCTCTTTTACATCTTGTGTGGCTAGATTCTCATGTACTTCTGGGTGCATCTCATTTCGGGTTTAATCACTTGAGTTTTTTATCACAAGCTGCAGCAGAGAGCAACCATCATCTGGGTTACCATCTGATGGAACTTGGAGCTGTTTGTTCTGAAAATCACATTCCTGATTCAGTAACTTGTTCAAGCTGGAATGTGAAAGTTTCTAACCAAATATTTGTAGAGAAGTTGGTATTCAATATAGCCGCTAATCCTGCAAAAAAAGGTTCAGCATTTGTCCAGTTTAATGGTGGCGAGGTTTTTGAGTATGTGTCACAAGCAAGCATACCCCAATCAACGTCTGGTCCATATTTTGAGAAATACAATGCAGTCACTCTCTCATCATCTTGCCCTTGGATGACTGTGGCCTATGTAACTAGTGGTTCACAATTGAGGCCTTTGTTATTTGGACTTAATGAACATGGTGTGCTTCATGTAGATGGGGATATATTATGCAACAATTGCAGCACCTTTTCCATCTACTCTAATTCTTCTGATCAAATTGTTACACACTTGCTTCTTGCTACAAAGCAGGATTTGCTTTACATTGTTGACATCTCAGATGTTTTGAATGGACAAGCTCTGGTTAAATATGAAAACTTCATGCGCATTGCCAGCAAAAGAAAGGAAGATGAATGTACAAATTTTATAAACATATGGGAAAGGGGTGCTAAAATCATTGGTGTTCTTCATGGGGATGCTGCTGCTGTTATACTTCAAACAATTAGAGGGAACTTGGAATGCATTTATCCTAGAAAATTGGTCCTGACCTCAATAACAAATGCTCTGTTACAAAAACGGTATAAGGATGCCTTGCTTATGGTAAGGCGGCATAGAATTGATTTTAATATTGTTGTTGACTACTGTGGTTGGCAAGCCTTCCTTCCATTTGCCTCTGACTTTGTGAGGCAGGTAGATAATTTGAGCTATATTACTGAGTTTGTTTGTGCTATTAAAAATGAGGACACAGCCGCGAAGTTGTATCAGAACCACATCTCATTTCCTTCTGCTGATGTAAAAGATGGGTCTACTATATATCCTGAATCTCCTGATTCTAAGAGCAAACTTTTTGGTGTTCTTTTGGCCATTAAAAGGGCCCTCGAGGAGCAGATTCCTGAAAGTCCTGCCAGAGAGCTTTGTATCTTGACCACCCTTGCACGAAGTGACCCCCCAGCACTTGAGGAAGCTTTGGCGAGGATAAAGGTTACTAGGGAAACAGAACTATCAGGTTCCAGTGACCAAATAAGAACGTCTTATCCATCTGCCGAAGAGGCTCTCAAACATTTGCTGTGGTTATCTGATGCTGATGCTGTGTTTGAAGCTGCCTTAGGCCTATATGATTTAAACCTTGCAGCTATTGTTGCGTTGAATGCTCAAAGAGACCCAAAGGAATTTCTTCCTTTCCTCCAGGAACTGGAACGCTTGCCAACCCTTGTGATGCAATATAAAATTGACCTTCATTTACGGAGGTACGAGAAAGCTCTGAAACATATTGTTGCTGCAGGCGAGGCCTATCATTCAGACTGTATGGCTCTTTTGAATGATCAACCTCAGCTGTTTCCTCTTGGACTCCAGCTGTTCACTGACCTCTCAATGAGAAAGCAGGTTTATGAGGCATGGGGTGATCACCTGGTGAATGAAAAATGCTTTGAAGAAGCTGCTATGGCATTTTTGTGTTGCTTTTGTCTGGAGAAAGCTCTCAAGGCTTATCATGCGTGTGGTCATTGGAGTGGTGTACTGACTGTTGCTGGTCTTCTTGAACTTGATAAAGAAGAGGTTTTGAAATTGGCGCATGAGCTTTGTGAACAACTCCATGCCCTTGGTAAACCAGCAGAAGCTGCCAAAATTGCTTTAGAATATTGTGGAGACGTTAATCTTGCAGTCAGCTTACTAATTAGTGCTAGAGAATGGGAGGAGGCTCTAAGGATTGCATTTTTGCATAGGAATGATGTTCTAATCACTGAAGTGAAAAATGCTTCTGCAGAATGTGCTAGCACTTTGGTCAGTGAATATCAGGAGGGGCTGGAGAAAATTGGAAAGTATCTCACGCGATATTTGGCTGTCCGTCAACGAAGATTATTACTTGCAGCAAAGCTGCGTTCTGAGGAGCATTCCGTGAATGACATTGATGATGATACCATGTCAGAAGCTAGCAGTAATTTCAGTGGCATGAGTGCTTATACTACCGGGTATGCTGAATTATTTCCTTGTTAAATTAGATGTGTGTTGGTTGCATAATAATTTATTTGTAAAACAACCATACCTCCTCAGTTTCTTTTTACTCGCATGAKTTCCAAATTTGCTTACTCCAATGCAATATTAGGAGAGGAGAGTGGTAGAGAGGAAAAAAAAAAGGATTAATTGAGACCTTTAAGATTAGAGAATTTTGGAGATTAGAGAATTTATTTCTTAAAGAAGAAGTGATGCTAGTAAATTAAAATTTCTTAAAATAGAAAGTAATGCGAATAAAAAGAAATGGAGAAAGTATTTGGTTGTGTTTTAAACTCTTTCTAATAATTTTCATGCAATAGTTAACTATGCTTCTGGACTGCCATTTGCAGCAGTAGCTAACCCTGCATAGGCTGCACTTCTTTTCCAATTATGGTACTGAGCAATATTATTAAATGACTGTTTTGATGCCCAGCCATGTAAAGACCTCTGAAATCTCGTGCTACTGCATTTTGTTTGGCCATGTGCGTGATGTGATTTTTTCATGAGTCATTTTAGGTTTGTTTTTTCACTGCCCTATTTTCTTATGTCATTCAATTTCACTATGACAGGACAAGAAAGAGTTCTGCTGCTTCTGTCACTTCCAGTTCCCTAAGCAGAACAAGAGAAAACAGACGACAGAAAAAACGTGGAAAAATTCGTGCTGGCAGGTACATATATATTAAATACTTAAGATTTTCTCTTCCAATTTATGTCTAAAATGTAGCATCTTATTTTTATGCTGTATCTCCTTTATGCTGTCACCTTATTTCATCATCTGAAAAACGTTCATGTAGTCCTGATGAGGAACTGGCTCTGGTAGAYCATATCAAGGGTATGGCATTGACCTCGGGAGGCAGGCGTGAGCTGAAATCTCTTCTGGGCACCCTTATAATGCTTGGCATGGAAGAAATTGCAAGGAAGCTGCAGCATATTGGTGAAACTTTTCAGCTTTCTCATGCGGCGGCTGTCAAGTTGGCAGAGGATGCGACATCAACTGATATTGTGGACGACCAGACATATACTTTGGATCGATATATAAAGATGGTGAAAAGTAAGGAGCATGATTCAGAAGCCTTTTCTTGGCGCTCCAAAATTTTGATTTTGCCATAAGAGCCTAAGAGGCAAGTATGATTGCTTACTGTTACAGTGCTTATTTTAAGGGATAAATCTATATGCTTAGACAGGAACATGAATTGCCTTTCTTACTTGTGTATTGTTTATTTGTGTTTATAGATGGTAATATTCTGCTAGCTTATTTGTGCATCATCTGTGATGGAAGGATTAAAGACACGGTTCATTTTGGAGGTAGGAAGACCGAAGACACAGATGCTGGTCCGTTTAATTCTTGATAATAATGACCCTAGTTTGTCCACAGTAGCCAATATAGCATAAGATAAGGATAATTACTGTCACCCCCATTTTGAGACAACATCCACAATCCACACTGATGTTTTATTGTTATATCTCAATGCAGATTTTTTTTATATGCTTGATTGTGTTTGGAAACGATTCTATTCAATAGATCTCTTTGACGTTATCTCACATCATTTTCTCAGTTCTGCGCTTTTTCTGCTAATGTATTTCATATTCTCATATTTAACAAACTTTTTTTTTTTTTTGGTAAGTACTCCGTGAATAGTATATACCAAAGGAGAAGGCTATTGCAACCTAACCTAAGAATGTGACACAAAGCCACCACCAAGAGGGTTGTGCTATAGCAGTAGGGACATGCCCCTAGCTGTGCCAACAACCATCCAATACAACAGGAAAACACCGAAGTCCCTAAAAACAACAAAGCATTTAACAATACAAACATTAGGCACAAAACTTCTGAATTACAACRGAAATAGAAGCTGGGAATCAAGTGATTTACATCTTTGTTTTGTCCTATAAGGAACCACATCCCACTTCTCATACTTATTAACTCGCAATGGGGTAGGGGTAAGCAAAGGATGGAACAACTCCTCACTGTCCAAAGCATGGACAGTAGGAGCTCCCACACGGCCACACCCATGCTCTGAATCTGACCTGCACCTGCACACGCAATGGCTAGCAGTGGCACAGATGCCACAGCAAGCTGCCCTKGCTGCTGATGCTYGTCAGGAGCCTGCTGCTGCTACTGCATCACTGTTCTGCACAGCACCCGAGAACAGAGGGTTGCCCTGCTGCTGCTTCATTGGCATATTTAACAAACTGATAAAACATTAAGGTCATGTTTGGATAACAAATTGGAAAGGAAAGGAAGGGGAGGGAAATAGGAGGAAGGGGAAGTGGAGGACATGATGAGCTCTATTAGTATTTTCCCTCCAAAAATCTCCAATTTTGAAGGGATTGTCTTTATTAAAGGAAGAGGGAAAATGGATCCCTCCCTTTCCCTCCTCTTCCCTCCCCCAACATGTTAGCCAAACAAGGYAGCTTGTCTCCCTCCCTTTCCCTTTCCTTCTTGTCCTTCCATTTTATGTTATCCAAACACAYTGTAAAACTTATCATAAATTAATGAAACTTCATTGTTCTTGTGACTCATAGTTTATCGTTTACATGCTACTTGTCAGTCTGGTTGTAAAAGCATCATCAATGTGTGAAACACTGGGAATACTGTTCCTGCTGAAATTTATCACTCACAACATTGCAGGTCACGAAATTGGCAGTTTACATATAATTTTGAGATGGTGGTAGTGYTTCTTCTGGGAATTTATCGAGAGAAGATTGACTTGCCTGCTATAATATCGAAAGATGATTACTGTATCAATCCAACCTTCAGAGCTCAGCTTGTATTCTTGTAGTCTCATGGAGGAGTTGTTTCCATCAATTGGCAGCCTTTTGCGTCATCTAGCAGTGTTTCATCTTGTACCTGAGAAACATAGGAAGTGCCTCATTTTTTGTTAGAATTTAGTGGATCTTGTATCTTGCTTTGTTTTAATTTAATTGGGATTGTCGAAATTATATACGAAGTACTCCAATTTCGCGAGTTCATTTATTTTTGTTGTGGCTCACCACTGAACCTGATAATATGGAAATATTTACCTCAACTCCTCGAGTATTTTTGAACGAGCTGTTTATTCYTGAAGTTTCAGTTCTGAAAGCGATTATTGGCTGGTGTTTAACACCGGGCATTGTTCATTTCAAGTTAAAGCATCATAGTGCTTGCTTAAAAAGACAGTTAGCTCAAAATTATTAAGACTTCTCAGATCAGAAAACATTAATACTGGGTAGTAACAACAGTAATACATTCAGAAATGCTTATTGTCAACAAGAAGAAAGCAATTAACTGAAAATTGGATCTGAAGAGTTACACGAAATGTATTCGGATTTCGGCAGCGAGGGTAACAAAATATTAAAAAAATTCAACTTAAAGGGCCCAACCGGGTTCGAACCGGTGACCTCTTGATCTGCAGTCAAATGCTCTACCACTGAGCTATGGACCCAATTGTTGTTCATACTTGTGCGAAACTTTTAAATACAARTAACTTTCTCCATAATATTGTAATAAACCGTTTCTTTGATTATTTTTTTAGAAACTTATTAAACACTAGATTTTGTTCAAAAAAAAGAAAAAAAATATACTTCATCCCGTCCATATTAATCATAACGTTACCATTTTCACGTTTGTCAATGCATAGTGTACACTCGTAATATGTTTACTTATATTTTGCCAAAAATTATAAAAWTTTTATTTTAATAATATAAAATACARGTTGAGACGAATCCAAAGAATATTGAGCTAATAAATTAAATTACGCATGACTCTATTTTTACACGTATAAACCGCAAATGCTAGTTATATAAAAGACTATGAATAGTCAAATATTGGGTCTCTGTTCTGTTCCACTTATTTATACTTATTTTCAGAAAATATAAGTTCAGATAAGAAAAAATAAGTTCTAATAAGATAAAATAAGTTGAAAAGAACAAATTTATTATTTTCCTTCTCACAAAACAATTTCAGGAAAAATAAGATAAGTTCAGATCAGAAAAATAAGCTAAGATAAGTAAAAATAAGTTGAATAGAACAAACCCATTATCAATGTTGCAATTATAATGGATCAGAGGAAGTATTAATGAATTAATGAATATTGTCAAATATTGTATGATTTTCTTATTAATGAATAATTTTCTTTATCAAAAAATAATATTGTCAATGTTTTGTTGCTTTGCACTTACAACTTGCACTTTTACAAAATGCATGAAGTATGTGATATCCTAGAGGAGTGTAAAATTTGAAGACAAGATAGGCTAAAACATTGTAATAATTGATTAGGAAATGGCATAAGTGGAATGCCAAAATTAAAGGAAGTATTTATGCAACAGAGGGCTTAAAATTGTATTAGTTACCAGAAGTGAAGTGTCAAACAATTTGATGCAAGAACCAGACCTTCAGTGATATTACTAACAGTAGGTTGATATTTGTCGATGACGAGAGGCTGCAATAATTCTTCTTACTATGGTGCTTCAGAATGAGCCATTCTTTCATGGAAAATTTAATCATTGAATTTGGATTGAGTATTGAAGTGGCAAGTAAACATAAGCCACGTGTTAGATTTTTATTAGGTCACGTGTTTCTAGAGTTTGCTCAATATAAGGATTTATCAGTTTAACTCAAGAAATTAAGCCCAACTATGTGACTAGGTGAGGCCRAATTTCTAAAAAGGCCATGAAGTGGCATCCTAATAGGATGCCATGTGGCACTAAATACGATGACATGACATCCTTCGAATCTGTCACATGTCTTACGATTAAAATCCCAAAGCATCATTAAATGCTCACTATTGGGGTCATTAACTACTCATTATTGAGATTTTCTTCTTGAATTCACAATGCTAAGGAACCTCATTCATGGGCGTCAATTGGCAATTTTATAACGAGCCACCATTTTGTGACCTATGGCCTTGTGCCATGTGTCACTATTTGGTTGGAAGATGCAATCATTGGAAATAGTATAAATACCCCAATGATTGCACCTTTTCAAACACACATTCTCATACTCTCAATCATTTATTTCTCTCATCTATCAAATCACACATATCCTTTCACCAAAAAGGGAGATTGTCTCACCTCACCTTATTTACTTTTTTGCCCTCTTTATACATTTGCTGACTTAAGCATCGAAGGAAGATAGTCGAAAGCTTATCTCCTTTGTTTCTGGTGTCCGACGAATCATCCTGGTGCACAGGGAATGCTTAAAGCTGCCCAGCGAATGCTCAGAGCTGCATGGTGAAACCTTAGCTGCCAAGTGAATGCTCAAGGCAACCTAGCGAATGCTCAATGTTGCACGGTGAAACCTCAACTGCCCAGCGAATGCTCAAGGAAGCCCAATGAATCATCAAGGTGTCCAGCTAATCTTTATCTACCCCGTCTAATCAGTCTAGACCCGAAGAATCCTTAGGTGCTACAACATCTTGGTCAGCCTGCCTTGGCTAGGGAGAYCCTAATCACCCCTCTAATCATCCATCTTACAATACACATACATTTATAACAACATTTGGTGCTGTCTGTGGGGAGATGTCTAGCCATGGCCAATCAAGAAAAGAGCGTTAAGGAAASCCAAGTTCAGCTCTTCGGATTTGAACAAGGGGCATACCAAGACCCTCCAATCATCACCGATGAGATGGACGAGTACGAGGACTTGGATGAGGGCAATGATCATGCCAAAAAAAATGATTCGATCATCTACGTCTCCAAGAAAGAGTACGATTCTCATCTGGCCACTAAGCGCAAGTTGCTTGAGAGTGTCAAGACGTTGAGTTAGATGGTCCAAGACCTCCAAGATGCATAAGCTAAGCAAACCGAGGTTCATCTTGCCCAACCCGAATTGGCACAGAGAAAGGGAAAGTTGGTGATCGAAGGGGCAGATACTCTTCCGGTCCCCAAGCTCAAAACTATGGCGGTGAAACAGCCAACTCCTGCCAACAAGCCCCCGAATGGGGAGAAGGCTCAGCTTTTCACCAAGCTAGTTTCTCGAAAGGCTTCTACTAAGACGTTTCATGGGACTCCTCATTCGAAGAAGTCACAAGGGCAGGAGAGAACTCGTCGCTCCAATTCTGAAGAATCTCAATCAAGTCCCCAACTTTCTAAGTTGCTGGCATATGATGTCCATCTTTACAACCAAAGGGTAGGAGAGAAATGTAGCAAGTCCAAAGGCGATTCTCCATTGTGGGATGGAGATAAGCAACTTAAGTCCCTTATCTTAGGGTAACAGACATAAGTCTTTCTCTTAAAAAGCAGTCGAAAATCCCTTATCTTAGGGTAACAGACATAAGTCTTTCTCTTAAAAAGTAGTCGAAAGACCCTTATTCGAAAGATCCTTATTTAAGGGCAAATAACGCAAGTCTTTCTTCAAAAAAGTTGTCTAAAGACCCTCAATGTGGAACAACATAAGTCTTTCTTCTAAAAAGCTGTCTAAAGACCCTCAATGAAGGGCGACGTAAGTCTTTTTTCTAAAAAGCAATCTAATTAAAGACCCTCAATGTGGGGCAACGTAAGTCTTTCTTCTGAAAAGTCGTCTAAAGACCCTAAATGTGGGGCAATGTAAGTCTTTTTTCTAAAAAGNTTCTAGAGTTTGCTCAATATAAGGATTTATCAGTTTAACTCAAGAAATTAAGCTCAACTATGTGACTATGTGAGGCCCAATTTCTAAAAAGGCCATGAAGTGGCATCCTAATAGGATGCCACGTCTCCTTCGAATCTGTCACATGTCTTACGGTTAAAATCCCAAAGCATCATTAAATGCTCATTATTGGGGTCATTAACTACTCATTATTGAGATTTTTTTCTTGAATTCACAATGCTAAGGAACCTCATTCATGGGCCTCAATTGGCAATTTTACAACTGTGACCTATGACCTTGTGCCATGTGTCACTATTTGGTTGGAAGATGCAATCATTGGAAATAGTATAAATACCCCAATGATTGCACCTTTCCAAACACACATTCTCATACTCTCAATCATTTATTTCTGTCATCTATCAAATCACACATATCCTTTCACCAAAAAGGGAGATTATCTCACCTCACCTTATTTACTTTTTTTGCCCTCTTCATACATTTGCTGACTTAAGCATCGAATGAAGATAGTCGAAAGATTATCTCCTTTGTTTCAGGTGTCCGACGAATCATCCTGGTGCACAGGGAATGCTTAAAGCTGCCCAGCGAATGCTCAGAGCTGCATGGTGAAAACTTAGCTGCCAAGTGAATGCTCAAGGCAACCTAGCGAATGCTCAATGCTGCACGGTGAAACCTCAACTGCCCAGCAAATGCTCAAGGAAGCCCAATGAATCATCAAGGTGTTTAGCTAATCTTTATCTACCCCGCCTAATCAGTCCAGACCCGGAGAATCCTTAGGTGCTACAACATCTTGGTCAGTCTGCCTTGGCTAGGGAGAACCTAATCACCCCTCTAATCATCCATCTTACAATACACATACATTTATAACAACATTTGGTGCTGTCTATGGGGAGGTGTCTAGCCATGACCAATCAAGAAAAGAGCGTTGGGGAAACCCAAGTTCAGCTCTTTAGATTTGAACAAGGGGCATACCAAGACCCTCCAATCATCACCGATGAGATGGACGAGTACGAGGACTTGGATGAGGGCGATGACCATGCCCAAAAAAATGATTCGATCGTCTACGTCTCCAAGAAAGAGTATGATTCTCATCTGGCCACTAAGCGCAAGTTGCTTGAGAGTGTCAAGACGTTGAGTTAGATGGTCCAAGACCTCCAAGATGCACAAGCTAAGCAAACCGAGTTTCATCTTGCCCAACCCGAATTGGCACGGAGAAAGGGAAAGTTGGTGATCGAAGGGGCAGATACTCTTCCGGTCCCCAAGCTCAAAACTATGGCGGTGAAACAGCCAACTCCTTTCAACAAGCCCCCGAATGGGGAGAAGGCTCAGCCTTTCACCAAGCTAGTTGCTCGAAAGGCTTCTACTAAGACGTTTCATGGGACTCCTCATTCGAAGAAGTCACAAGGGCCGGAGAGAACTCGTCGCTCCAATTCTAAAGAATCTCAATCAAGTCCCCAAGTTTCTAAGTTGCTGGCATATGATGTCCATCTTTACAGCCAAAGGGTAGGAGAGAATTGTAGCAAGTCCAAAGGCGATTCTCCATTGTGGGATGGAGATAAGCAACTTAAGTCCCTTATCTTAAGGCAACAGACATAAGTCTTTCTCTTAAAAAGCAGTCGAAAATCCCTTATCTTAGGGTAACAGACATAAGTCTTTCTCTTAAAAAGCAGTCGAAAGACCCTTATTCGAAAGATCCTTATTTAAGGGCAAATAACCCAAGTCTTTCTTCTAAAAAGTTGTCTAAAGACCCTCAATGTGGAACAACGTAAGTCTTTCTTCTAACAAGCTGTCTAAAGACCCTCATTGAAGGGCGACATAAGTCTTTCTTCTACAAAGCAATCTAATTAAAGACCCTCAATATGGGGCAACGTAAGTCTTCCTTCTGAAAAGCCGTCTAAAGACCCTAAATGTGGGGCAATGTAAGTCTTTTTTCTAAAAAGTCGTCTAAAGACCCTCAATGAAGGGCGGCGTAAGTCTTTCTTCTAAAAAGCAGTCTAAAGACCCTCAATGTGGGGCAACGTAAGTCTTTCTTTTAAAAAGTCGTCTAAAGATCCTCAATGAAGGGAAAAGTAAGTATTTCTTCTGAAAAGCCATCTAAAGACCCTTAATGAAGGGCAACATAAGTCTTTCTTCTCAAAAGCAGTATAAAGACCCTCAAAATAGGGCATGATAAATCTTTCTTCTCAAAAGCAGTCTAAAGACCCTCAATATTTCATGTCTTAAACATTTATTCATCCCACTTTTGAAACATAATACTTGTATAATGGATCAGAGAAAGTATTAAATTGATCAAAAAATTGGTTTAGTAGTTCATTTAATTAGGGTGCTAAAACTTTTTGGAACATAAATGGAAATAATTTGGGAATTATAGCTTTAGTCCACCATTTTCCTATCCATGTTGAAAAAAAAACAAAGACCTACTATGGTTTGACGAATAGCATTAATAATCAACTAGATAGTTAAGGGGCACATTTTTAATTACTGATTATTAACAAAAGTAAAAGAATAAAATCCATGCACGAATGATTATTTTTACAAATTACAAATAACTAATAATACAAAAACTTGCCAAGGATGAGTTTCTTGCTTGTGAGTTGTGACGTTATCACAGAACAGCTCGTTCACTGATGGTGCAAATAATATTCAGTAGAGAACTTATGTATATACAGCTAGTTCAACATTGCATTTGTCCGCTTTTAACATACGTTATGGCAAGACCATTGATGATACAGATGCAAATCATACAACCATTGAAGCGCCAGTCCTTATGCCAAAATATGATTGTCCTCTGTCTATGCTTGTTGTTTCCAAATCCTTCAAGACTGTAACAAATTGTTCGATTTCATCATCCAAAAGATGCTTCAGGTCACCCCATTTCCAAGTGTTACCCTGGTTTTTGTTTCCTGACCGAAAAAGAAAATATACTGATGCATTCCCTGTGTGAAGGAAAATAGATAAGTAAAATAACAAAATGAGCGTGGAAAATGCCAAATGTTTCTGCTTTTGTAAGGCTAATCAAAATGAATATAAAATCAGAGTAGATTGCATGATTTTTTCATGGTGAATCACATACCTGGAATTCTTCTTTCCCTTGATGCAATCTGAGACTGAAGTAATTTCCCAAAGCAAATGACAAACAACCGATCACCACAGTCATGCTGCTTCTCTAAGAAACAGCAAGAATATCTATATGAATAACATGATAGGCAGTTATCATACAAACAATCAGAAATTTCAGAGCAAGAAATTGAACCTGCGATCATCCATTCATCCACTATTATCTGGTACTCTGAAATCTCGCTCAGTAATAGGTGAGGTCTCACTGATATCAGCGCACAGAAGCTCAAAGCTACATAAAGGGAAATAAGGAATTACATTGTTGGATCTGAGATCAGAAGCTACAACTTCTAGGAATTGGCATTTCGACTGTGTTACCACAGGCAAAGACTGAAGTCAAAATGATGGGTCGATGAGCATGCTTTAATAACTGTGACATGAATCCATCTCTTGTGAACTGCATGCTTTGCATTTGCTATTCACTTGGATAATTTTTCTATATTCATARAATCTAACATTTTACTTCCTCCATATTTTGTTTCAATGCAACAAATGTGAGTCCAAAGACTCCATGCAAAACTTGGTTGTGAGTGATGAATGGGTGGATTGGGATAAAGTGACAAGCGATGAAGAGTGAAAAAAGAGAATTTTCCTTTAGGGTAAAAGTTGCATCTAAAGAGAACAGAAGTATAATTTCAATGCACCATKACTAGTCAGTTTATTTGACATCAAAATACAAAGCATTTTAATTTGCTATACGCTACCACATGGCACCCTATATGCCAACAACAAGATGGCACCATATGTGCAAAGACGGTGTAGTTACAAAGATCATTAAAATTAAAGCGCAAAAAATGCATGGAAGAGTCAACAATCCTCAACCGCACGACTATTGCTTCGTCATGTTTTAACTAACAATCAATTTGTTTAGGATAGTCAAAATACAAATGGGATAGGATAAAAAACTTGCATTTTGATATTGTTATCCKACAAACATCTCAAACTCCATTATCGTCGCATATGTCTTCTCCACCACTAACCCAACAGTGTCCCATGAAAGCCATACTTGTATGACTATAGAATATAAAGAACAMGTGACGATGATCCTGAAATGCAAAATGCTTTTAATGTATTCCAACTTCCAAGTTTCCAGTAAAAATTTACCATGTAATTTTTACTGGAAACTTATTCCAAGTGACATTATTCCAAGAAGTTTGATGTCTTTGGCCACTAGCCCACTACCCTTTTTCCACCAAATCTATTTTTAATTTTTTTACTCTCTAACTATTACTCACTAGCTAATGTAGAGAATGCCTGGAAGGAGCATTAATATAAGCTCCTATAACCCTGATATAGACAATGTCAAATAGATCAACCTCAAGTATTAGAAGACCTTGGAATTAGGATGGTCTGAAGACAGTAAGAGGGTTTAACTGGTTAACAACGGAATACAAATAATACTGTCAATGCGTTGTTTTGTAAATGAAGACAAAGGAAATTAATTCACCTATATAAAACCATAAAAGTTTCTTGCAATCAAGCAAATGGTAGCTTTTTACACTTCCGAGATATTGAAACTTTCTAGAGTTGCAAATCTGTAAAAAAGTAGCATGAGCATCCAAACGAACACWGAGAGAGGACGCAAATAAAACTAAAAAGAAGCAACGTAGACAAAAGGACGTAGCCAAAATATCAGACAATGAATGTAAGGCATATTGGCAAAGTGATTGTAAGGCTCAGAAACCCAAACTGTCTCATTCATTGATTCTTTTTTGAAAATTAAGAGTCTTCGGTCCTCCAAACCTCAGCAAGATAAAAGTATTATTTTGCTGCTTTGTCAAGTTGGACCTTTAAGGTATTATACAGCCTGAAGATACTTAGTGAATTTTTTTTTATAGATTCTGTGGGTGGGGGAATCATCAAATTTTCAGACAGAAGTTTCTCATTTCACTTGCTTAAATATAAGTTTGTTGGAAACTATCGAAAGCATAAACAATTATCACTTTCATGAGTGAACACTAAACTCAAAGCATCTTACTTGTTTATCTTGTTAGTCATTCTTCACTTCATCAATCTAAAGAAGAATCAGGACAAAGTTTATCCACTGATGTAACAAAGCATAGGCAATATTTGCCATACTACAAAATGAATTAATCAGCAGATCCGCTCTAGAATAATGTTTCCCGTCAACTCAACTGCACCTTTGAGAAGTGCTTTAAATCCCACAAATATGTAACTATATATACTTTAATGTGGATCAAACTAAAAGAGGTCAATATGGGGCTTACCAGTTAAAGCTAGCATGTCAGAATCTAAGCTGCTGTTTGCCTGTTCCTGCTATCTTCTTTGGTTTGGCCTAATTTATATCTGCACGCTCATTACCCAAGCAATGTACGTAAGGCCAATGCAATAAGGGATATATAAGAGTCTTCTTCCTTTTCCTGGGAGACACGAAAATGAAATGAACCAGGAACAATTACCAGCCAAATTTTTCTGTGAGCATAAATGTGCTGCTGCTCAAATTTTGCAATCTAGAGTAAGGATTGAGCACATAACTATAGAGCTCCCTCACATGCTTCCATTAGTAGATTAAAGACTCCCAACTACATAAATCTATATAAAATCTATGACCGAACATATTTCTTGACCTAAGCAGCTAAACCCAACTGCATCCTGGYATTTTCTTAAGCCCAGCATCAGTATGCTTCGACCTCATGTTTTTAGCCTCAACCCATCTACCAGTTTCAGCATATATGTTCGATAGACCGATATAATGTGCAGAGTTTCCAGGTTCGAGTTTCACTAACTTGTTCAAAGCCATTTCAGCTAATTCTGAATTAGAATACATCCTACATGCACCCAGTAAGGCTCCCCACAAAGCAGCATCAGGTTCAATTGGCATTTTGCTAATAAGGTTCATGATTTCACTAAATAGACCATCACGACCCAACAAATCAACCATGCAAGCATAATGTTCCAAATTAGGTTCAAGACAAAACTTGTCYTGCATGGAATTGAATATTCTTTTTGCTTCTTCTACCAAACCACCATGTCTGCATGCTGACAAGACACTCAGAAAAGTAACTGAGTCGAGCATCACGTTTTCAACTTGCATCTGTGAGAAAAGTTCAAGAGCACGCAATGCATGCCCATGAACTGCATAACCGGCCAGCATTGTATTCCATGTTACTGTATCTTTGTTTTTCATCTCATCAAAAAGTTTCTCTGAACAATCAAAGCGTCCACATTTAGAGTACGTATCTATCAGACTATTACTGATGTGTGTATTAGACTGAAAACCCAATCGTACTGTACAGGCATGAAGTGCCATAACTTCTGAGAGAGCAGTTAAATCTGCTGCTGCTGGAAGGACACTCACAAAAGAAACTGCAGAAGGTCGTAATCCTTTAGATTTCATCCTACTAAAGGCAGAAAGAGCTTCTTTGGACCTATTATTATGAACATAGCCYGCAATTATAGCATTCCAAGATACCTCATCTTTAATGAAGTCAYTTTCATAGAATAATGTCTCGGCCGAACGTAGTCTGCTGCACTTGGCATACATGTCAATCAAAGTATTTTTAACATGGGACTCTGATGCAAATCCACTTTTTATAATTAGGCCATGTGCACAAGTCCCATGTTCTAGATCTTGAGAAAGTGCACATGCAGGGATCACACCAACCATAGTTTCAGAGTCAGGTTTCAATCCTGACGACAGTAATTCGTAGAACATTTTCATCACTTCGCTTGTTTTGCCACTCTGAGCATATGCACTTATGAGTGAATTAAAGGAAACAACGTTTTTGCATGGCAATCTAAAAAAGCTAGCCAGTGCCTGAGCAAATAACCCCCGCTTGGCATACATTGAAATTAGGGAATTCCCAACGGCAACTTCTGTATCCATACCAGCTTTTAGGCAGTAGCAGTGAATACTTTTTCCTGGTTTCACTGATAGAAGTTCAACGCAAGCTGGAAAAATACTCAGCAAAGTTACATTACTTGGTTTTAACTTTCCATGCACCATTTCACGAAATAAAGACACTGCTTCTATAGGGAACCCACTTTGCACAAGTGCAGCAATGAAGGCAGACCAAGCAACCAAATCTTTTTCCTTAAGCCCCCTAAAGAGTTCATTAGCCTTTTCCAWCTTTCCACATTTTACATACATTGTCATAAGAGAAGTAGCTACCATAGTATCCGCATCCATACAATGTTTCATTGCACAATTATGAATCTCCTTCCCCTTTTCCAAATCTTTCAACTCAGACGCGGCTAAAGAGGAACTAACAATAGATATCGTATTCATCATTGCAAATTTACCCTTCATGGCTTTCAACTCATCAAATAATTCTAGGACTTCACAGAAATATCCATTATGGACATAACCAGCCATCATTGTTCCCCATGTCACATGATCCCTTCCAAGCAAACAATCAAAAATCAAACGAGCGTCTTTTACAAATCCGTGTTTAGAATACAGATCAATCAATCCATTGTAAACCTTTAAACCAAAGTCCCTCCTAATGACAAAGCCATGAACTGACCTACATAACCTAAAATTGTCCAACTTGCAAAGACTAGGAAACAAATTCAACAATGTCACTGAATTCGGCACAACCCCACCTAGCTGCATCGCCCGAACAAAATCCAATGCATCAATAGGATCGCCATCCTTAGAAAGTCCAGCAATCATAGCATTCCAAGAAACAATATCTGTCTTAGGCATTTTATCAAACACTTTCCGTGCACTATCAAGTCGACCCAATTTACAATACATATCAACCAAACTTGTACAAATATACACATCAAACTCCAATTGTCTCCTAATCACATCATTATGAATCTTAACACCCTCCTCAAAATCAAATGTACCAGCACAAGCTTTAATCATAAAAGTAAAAGTATATTTATCAGGCTCTAACTTTCTTTCCAGCATTTTATGATACATTTTCAATGCCTCATCATATGAATCCAACCTCGTATAAGCTCTAATCATAGAATTATACAAAATAACATCTGGGTTTGTGACAGAATCAAAGATTTTCCTAGAAAAATCACATCTTTGAAAAGATGAATAAGCGTTGATCAACTGGGTGCAAATTGAATTGACATGAGTCATGCCTAAGATTAGTAAACGACCATGAATGGTGAAAAGGGACTTCAAATTCTTGCAAGAAGAAAGCAAGTGAAGATAGTGAGAATGATTAGTTGGGATTTTGTGATGGTGGGAATAAAGTTCAGAAGCTGTTGCAGCAAGTGAGTGCAATGATCGATATGATGATGCGACCATGTTTCTTGGTTGTGTTTGCTCAGTTGCTCCACTATTGTGCCAGCAAAATTTGAGTTTTCTTTTTTAAGAACATGCTCATGAAATGATACGGTACAAGGGATTTATGATAACATGCGCATACGGTATCAAAATGGGTTGTCCGTACCGTTTTGGGTTAACTCAAATATATTTGGTTTATTTCGATTCAGGCTRTAGCGAGTTGTTTTAGTCGAACAGTCCAATTTAGTTCAGTTCGGATCAATTTTGATGACGGGTCAAAGAGTTTACTTCTTTTACGGGAGCAATTCAGTTCGGTTTCATGGTGTTAACGGTGGGGACGAAATCAGTTTGGTCCTAAAATAGTTCGGCCTGCTCGAGTAAACTCTCACAAACATTTTGTGTCCGGGTTTGTGTTCGGGTTGCTCTGGTGATTTATTAATATATTAGGACATTAGGTGTGGTATGTTCTTTACTTAATAGTTTGTAGGTTATGTATTACAACTTATTCTTGTGAAAATTAGAAGCATGACGTTGACTCCTTATCTAATAAGATGTTTTAATATTGAAGTTATACAAGTTGTTTGGTGTTTTAGGGTTAATGTTGTTCTAAAACTATATACTATAAGATTATACAAAATTAGAATTGCAAGTGATTACAAATTAGATAARATGGTTCAAATAAGTTGGGTTGATTCAGTTCGAATTTAATTATGTAACGGGTTGATAACAATTCAGTTTCAATTATGTAACAGGTTGATAACAATTTAGTTCAATTCAGGTTTGTTTATAGTATTAGCGATTTTGTTACATATCAACTTTAGTTCCAAGCCGATTTCGGTTCAATTTCAGTTCAGTTCAGTTCAGTTCCATCGGGTTGCAACCTAAACCGACACTGTGACATAATCACATAATATCCATAAAATGAAAGTATAATGATAAAATTATTGAGATTGAGTGCTAGTTCAGTTACGATTTCAGTAGATCCTGACATCAATTTGTGCTCACATTCATGTTAATGTGTAGAGATTAAAAATTTCATTAGCATTAAGTTTCCACGAACTATTCAGTTTTTTTTACAAGAAAACCAAAGCATTAATTAAGCTAAATCGTTTGCACAAACTATTAAGTCTTTTTTACAAGAAAACCAAAGCATTAGTTAAGCTAAATCATTTGCAATTACATCAATAACAATAGCAGGGGCTTCCTCAAGCCACACAGTAAAATTAGACAGCTCTAAACTATACTTTGCAACGGTGTGAGCCACTCTATTACCAGAACGACGAACAAATGCATACGAAATACATGTACACATTTCACCTAACTTCAAAATGTCTCTCACAATTAGACCAAGCCTCGAAGCCTCCACTTTCTGTTTGCTTAGGCATTGAAAGAGCTGCAAGCTATCCACTTCAAGGACAAAGTAGTTAAAACCTGCCTCAATAGCCACTTGCAAACCAGTTCGCACCGACATCGCATCCCCTTCAACCACTGTCGCATCCTCCATAATAGTCGTGTCATAGACCGCCAAAATGTCCCCGATGTTATCCCAAACCACCCCTCRTACCCCCAACTTTCTCGCCTCCTTAAACGCCACATCTATATTAATCTTCAAAAAAACCTTCTCTCGGAGCCACCCATCTACACCACAACTCCTCTAGTCCTCCAGACCACCTCCCCCCACCTTCATCACCTCCCTTGCTAACTTATATTCCCTCTCCAAACTCACAACATTCTCTAATCGCCATGGAAAGTACTTTCTCTCTCCTCTAAAGTACCACTCATTTCTACCCAGCCATATACTCCACCACATTGCTCATAAAATATCCCACCAATCCTTATAGACTTATTTGTATCCATTAAGCTACACACCCACTCCCATATAGATCGACCTCTCTCCCACGACATTGACATCCATTCTGAGCGGACACAGATACCACAACTGTTTCGACTCCAAGCATCCCACTATTAAATGTTTAACACTCTCCTCCTCCTCACCACACCGCGAACAAATCGTCTCCACCTACATACCCCTCCTTATCAAATTAATACCAACCGGAAACGAACTATTAATATAAGTTTGCATGAAAATAGTATTAAGTTTGCACGATTAAAACTTGGGCTAATATTCATGAAATCATTAAGTTTGCATGAAGTATTAAGTTTGCACGATGTGCTAATTTATTCAATTTTTTTGCWTCGTATTGTTTTTCTCTTTTTTCAGATTTTTAAAATTATTAAAGAAAAATAGTATTAAGTTTGCTTCCATTAATTCTTCCCTTCATAACAAGGCCACATTGCTCTTATTCTTCTCCCATTATAGAACAAAGTAATCACTCCATTTGAATTAAATATTTTAATTTTTTTAAAAAATTAAACTTGACCCGTGCATGCACGGACTAAAAACTATTGTTAGTTTTATTAGTATAARATATAAACTACGTACTAAAACAAATTAAATATTGTACATAATTAATTACATGACAAAATTAAACATCATACAATTCTTACCTGACCCAAGTTAGACCGAAATAAAATATGTCAAAAGAATAACCAAAATTTTATGGAAATCTAATATAACCCTACTCAATCAATATTGTGTTCTATAATGATTGTTTTACACATAAAAAGTTTATGTAGCGGATTTAGTTCTGACTTGATAAGCCGAATTAAGTTTGCATTATTATGTAAATAACTTCATGTCTTTTCTATGAGCAGAATATCTACGTGTTAGAAATGCCATGAACTGAATCAAATAACTATGGATTTTCAATAGCTCAATATCAAGTTTCGGTCATTTCTTGGTCAATCATTTTTTGATAACATGTTGTGATGAGGATTCATTGGCTATTCTGGAAAATTATCCTATTGATCTGGAAATTAACAATAAAATTCAGGATAATTACTTTCGAGTGGTTACATATCTTGAAGGAGATTTRGTGCAAAGGAAGGAMTTACTCGACATTGGGATWAAWTTAGAAGGATAAAGKATTCTGGAAATATCTAGTTGTTAGATTAYTTAGWTTTATCTTATTTGGGCCGAATTAWTYTAGATTAGATTAYMTTGTTAGGATATTTATTAGTTTGTTAGGATATTTATTAYTTAGTTAGGATATTTTTGGATAAGATTCATATCTTTTCATAAATATCTTAGTTAGTTTTAGATATTAATTTGTATTATAAATAGGTTCGAATTCTTCAATAAAAATTCAGATTATTTGTGTTAAAAATTCTTCTTTGTTAATTCAGAGAAAACCTTGTGAGTTTTGTGGTTGGTCCGGAAATTCACTTGATTAGCTACTAGGTCGGTTGTTCCTTTTAGGGGCTTGTTCCACTTGGTGAGTTAAGATCCTTCGAGTCCTTTAAAGATTCGAAGTTATTTTTAGTTTTCAAACACTATCAAACACTCGTTCACTCGTTTCTTGGATTTTTGAGGATTCTTTCCTTTAAAATCCACATCATGTTGAATTTCTCGGTTGATCGAACAATTTTTTTAGGACATCCTTTTTTTCTTCGTTGTTTCGTTACATCGGCTATTGAGATTTTTAAGAGTTGAAAAATACATATACGTTAAAAAAAAAGAGTTGAAAAATACATAAAGTTACTAAACTAACTATGAGTAAAAATTGTTCATTAAACTATATATTAATCTGAATTTAATAAATATTATTTGTATTTGTGTAAGACCAAGCTCTTCACATAATATGACAACACATGACACAATTGGTTCTTTAAAAATTGTATTGTTAAGCTAATTTGCAAACGTCTCAGAATCGAGCAGATCAATTTGAAACAACTTTTATTAAAACGAGCTTACGAGTTCGGCCAAAATGGGTTTCAGGTTCTACCTTTTTGTTTATGGGCCTGCTTTTCTGGGTTGGTTTACAAGTCGATATTGGGTTGGATTTGTTTTTGCAAGGTATAGTTGTAGCTAAKAAAATAATTTTAACAATGTAGAAAAATTTTCAATGCATTGTTTTATAATGAATGGCTATTGTTTTATGAAAGAATAAAATTGATTTTTTTATTATAAAATGATATTTACTACTTATATGATATTTAAATATTCTTATACACGAAAAAAAATAAAAGTAGAAAATTAGACAATATATGAAAAATACAATTCCTAGAATAATATTATTTATACAAGACTATTACAAATAAARCAAACTTTAATTTATAAATAAATAGATAGTGAAAGAATAAAAGAAACATCAAATATTATAAAAATAAAGTGTAAAGTTGCATTATACGAACTGCTTTTGTTCATTTTTTTTTCATTGTGTTCCAGCCCACGCACGTGGAAGTGGGGCTCGCAAACTAGGATGAATGACAACATAAACCATGTATAATTACCAAAATACCCCTAACCATAAAAGGTCGAAATGAGACTATTAAAGGACCGTTGGCCCACACGGGGCCCAAGGTGTCAGAGATTTGTTTATTACAAACCTGCAATTGGAAGTATTTATAAAAGTATACAAATTGTACTTTCTAGGTATCTTCTTCTCTAGTTTTCTCTAGAGTACTACTGATTTGAGCGACGAAGGGACGCTCCCGAGTAAAACCCTGGGGTAGTCACAGTTTGTTCTTGTGTAGGTCGGGGCGAGAGTAGGAGTCACATGGCGTACCAACCTCCTACCTTGAAGAGCTAAGGGAATTTCAGTCAATTCACGACTACACTCGGGTCACTTATTTCTCACTTAAAAGTGTTTTTCCCAGAAATAGATTGACGCCGTATGTGGGGAAAACAAGCTAGAACTCTATTAATTCATGAAAAGCAACAAAATAAAGCATGATAGATCCGTACCAGGATGGTATGCCCGACTAAGACTCACGTATGATAGAATGAGATCATTAGTAATGTAATGTCATGGTGGTTGTAGTAAATCTTCTTTGTTGAAAGCTTTTCAAACAATAGCTCTCAACTTAGAAGGTTCACACAAGGAGATTGCTTCACTTAAAGCTGCACAGTTCAACGTTTACCCTGCAGGTACTAGTGAAGAGATAAATGAAATGATTGATGAATACGAAGGTAAGATTTGTGATTTGCATGCTGAAATTTATCAATTGAAAAAAGGCAAGCTGTCAATGGTAGTCGACATGACTTTACTGTTGATAATATGGTTTCAAAAGTTAACCTACAACTTGAGGCTTTAAAAAGTGATTTTGAGTTTTTGAAAGAGAAAAATGAGTTGTTGGCTAAGACACTTAAAACCAGAAAACACACTTCATGAGAGTCATAGACATGTCAACAAACTATTGACTGCATAGGTGGGTGTTGGGGAATTGACTTGTGTAGAGGTGCATAGGTTGATTGAGTGTACTTTTTTTGTTTTTCTAAGTTGATTAATAAAAAGAGTAAGTGAGTGTTGGATGTAGACTTATTAGAAATCAAACCTCGTTATATCCTTGTGTTGTTAATTTGCTTTAATTCCGCTGCATACAAAACTAGTTCTTAACTATTCTCCAATAAATTATTTTTTATGCTACCGCTGGTTATGAATTCCTTTTCATTTTAACTCATATTATTAAAATTTTAGTGTTTATGTTGAATTAGATTCTGATTTCTAAGCCTGAGCTTGAGGCGAGCAAAGATCGAGCCCTATTTTTTCTTAATGAACTCAAGRTGAGCTCGAGCCGTATTTTTGCATAACAAACTCGAGCTGAGCATAGGCTTTACAGGCTCTATGAGCTAATGAGCTGAGCCGAGCCTCCTAAAATGCTTAACTAGCCGAGCCGTGGGGGTTCGGTCTCGGTTCGTGCGATAATTAGCCCTAGTGCCAAATAAACAATCAAAATGTTAAGTTTTACTTTGACTTATTTAATTAGCTTATACCCTACTACTCCCTCTGTTCCTTGAAGAAGCTACCAATCACTATTCATACGCTTCCCAATGCATGTTTTATATCGTCCATATCTTTAGTTGTATATTTGTAAAAAATTATAATGATTGAATATTAATAATGTATTCATCAACCCGAATCAAACAAGACCCCACATGACTATATATATTCTTATAAATTGATAGTTATTGACAAGATTCTCTTCACTTGTGAATAGTCAAATAAACGCATATGGTAGGAATTTTAAGGAACGGAMGGAGTAGTATTTTTCGCACGCGATGCGTGCATGTCAAACAAATAAATGTTTATATATTTTTGAATGTTTTTTCTTATATCAATAATTCAATGATTTTTAGTTGTTCGTTCATCATTAGTCAAATATGATGTATGTTAAAATAAAGAAATATAATATTAGGAAAAAAAATTGTGCTTAAATAATATAGATTGGGGAATAATAATGTGAGACATATACTTAGTGCACAAATTTTATAGTATAACTGGTTGTACGGTATAACTAAACTAACTTTTTCCACGTTGGTCCAACAATTATGGTATCATGAATATCATCTGATTAGTGTAACTTTTAATATGAAATTCTAAGTATTATGTCTTTGTTCTCATTGTGTCGGTCAATCTTATCACATTATTTTGTCAATTGAATTCTTTTTATTAGTGYAACTTAGATTATGCAATGTTTCATTGTTACACGTTTATTATGGTAAGAAAAGAAAATAACTTTAAACATTACTGTATTTAGTTGAAATTTCAAAAGCAATGCCATTTTTAACTTGTTCAACATTTATGACAAATTGAAAAGTAAAAGAGATGATTAAATATTTTTTAAATTATTGTAAATTAAATAATGAAGGATATGATAGTCATTTCATAGAGGATCATTAAGGGTATGATAGACATTTTGTAAGGGGGACACCATCTTCCTCCCCCCTTCACTTATATAATAAAGATAAATTCCAACATTTGCTTCTAATTCTCAAATTTGAATTAACCTTAGTTTTAGTTTTATTTACCAATACAATATCATCCTCGAATAAGATACACCATATGACATCGTCTTAGATTATTGACCTTGTTACTTTATCTCTAACTATTACAAAAAGAAAAGGACTTAATGCCAACCTTTGCTGCAATCTWATTGTTGTAAAGAAATCCTTTGTCAACTCAGCCCAAGTCCTCACATTTTTTTTTACGCATCCTGATATATATCTTAACCATGTCTATATACTTTCGTGGAATACCTTTCTTCAACATTGTRCACTAAAGCATATCTCTTGGCACCCTGTCATAAGTCTTTTCTGATCAATGAAAACTATATGGTCCTTGTTCCTCATACGTCCTATAAAAAGCTCCATCCTTTTTGTCTAAAGAAACGATTGTTTCCGTAGTGGATCTCTCATACATAAAATCAAATTGGTTCTCCGAAGATGCTTATGCATACCTACCCTTAAATAGTAATTTATACTTTCTAAAAATAAACACTTTATCTTTCTCATTTCCTTTTTAAATCACCCACTAGCTAACATCTGAAGCCCAGTCCATAAAATTGTGGGGTCCACATCTATTTTCTTCCCTTGCTTTGCTCCAATTCTCCCATTTCAAATTAGTCCATTGTTTCACAAAACAAAATCTCAAGCATCAAATTGGAATCATTTTCTACATTTTTAGGGCATAGTTAAATAATTTCAAGTATATATTTATCCATTAATCCAACTTTTGCGCAACCCTTTTGCCGATCCTCACTGGCAAATTAGACCAAAACAAGTTTTGTGTATTAATGCCAATGTAATTGAACCAAAATCCATATAACATGTATTAAAAGGTGTTACTGTCAAAGGAACACCACCACATGGCACTATTATTTAACGTGACGGTATCATGTGTCATTCTCCAATGTACATATGCAACAACGTAAGGTTATCATTCAACAAACAAAATTATTCTTAAAATTAAATTGGAACCTTTAACTCCAACACATAGATAACAAGACGATGTATTTACCATGCATCTAGAAACCAACTTTCATTAGTGATTTCAATATGAAAATAAAACTATATATTTGACTATCGTTTCACTTAATAAGTAAATTAGAGGTTATATTGTAATTATTTTTTCACAGCATTAGAAAGTAACTTTGTATGACCTTGGAAATGAATTGTGTGCTCTAAATCGTCAMCAATCTACAACAACTCCATTAGTTAGTATTTGAAAACATTATGATAAAGTCTCATGCACTACAAGAAATATGCCCATCTACAACGAGTTTTACGATTGTAAAAAGTCCAAATCTCATCACAAAACCCCTTTAATGACGCGAAATGTGTATGATCTTSAATCATCGTAGAAGGCTTAAATTGTTATAAATGAATAATGTTTTACAACCAATTTAACTAGGTCGTCGTAAATATTTTATTTACGACCAACCTTTTCTCTCGTCGCAAACAATGTATAATTTACAACCACTTTTTGGTTGTAAATGATTATTTATTTACCGTCGCTATTATTTTAAAAAAAATTAATAAGCATTTATCCTCTTTTCCACGGTTTTTTCTTGTAGTGATGATTATATTCAACAAATTTAAATAGTGATTTATCTTCTTTTCCACAAATTTTTTTTATTAGTTGACTCGAGGCATTGCCTAGGAAACATTACTAGTTGATGATTAATCAATTACAAACAAATTTGGGAAATTATTGTTTCAAACCAAACTCTCTAATTTTAAAACAAAAACAACAGTTACAAACTTAAATTTGCAATTTGAATAAAACAAGAAACAAATCCCAAATAAAATTTCGACACAAGTTGTTAAATTTTAATCATGCACGAGAATTTACAGCAAAAAAGAGATCTATCATTGTAATTTTGAAGAAGCAAAAAAAAACACATTAACAATGACTGATGAGATTAGTGGAGGTCAAAGAATGAGTGAAAAGGAAGTAGCTAAAAGTGAAAAGAGGGAAGCTAACACTGAAAAGAGAAATGCATAGGAGTGTCAAGGGYAAATTGGGACAAAGCAAGAGAACATAACGGATTTAGCCCCCACAACTAACGAACTAGGGGCTTCAAACGTGAACTGGCAGTGTTATAAAATGAAATGGGAACTATAAGGTAGTTCTTTTAAAAAGAGTAAAGAAAATGTAGATATTTTGAAATAGTATATTTGATAAGGTTACATATAACGTAGTTATACACAATTTTTCCTAAAGATTAAATTAGCAATTTTACATCTATTCCTATGAAACAATCAAATTATTAATCTCATAAGTGGGATCCGCCACATGAACCAAAAATATGCGATCATTCTGTATAGTTATCCACATCGATTTTTGTCCRCCACCCCCTACGAGAACTCCATTCTCCTACAAATTAAATTCATTGGCCTAATATCTTTTAAAAKTTTTTTCAACCAAGTCATTTTCAGTCTACATCTATGTTGTTTYAAATCTCCCTTATTCCACTCTTTCGTACTAGTGCTCCCCAAGGTCTCTATCTTACATGACTAAACCAACACACACGGTTTTCCTTTAACTTGTTGGCAATGTCTATAACACCAACTTCATTTCTGATTGTCAACATTTGCCTCCATTGCTTAAATTTGACATTAACCTTATTTTTAGTTTTATTTACTAATAAAATATCATCTTCAAACAAGATACACCATAAGACCTCATCTTAGATTGATAATCCTGTTACTCCATTTATAACCATTACAAAAAGAAAAGGACTTAACACACCAATCCTTAATGCAACCTAATTGTTATGGAGAAACCCTTTTTCAACCCATCTTAAGTCTTCACATTTGTTGATACATCTATCCTTATATATATCCTTAATCGTGTTAGTATATCTTCGTGAAATACTCTTTTTCAACATTTTGTARCAAAGTATATCTCTTGACATCATTCCTCGTCCTATCAAACTCTTTTTTTTGTCTGAACACATAATTGTTTCCATAGTGAATCTCCTAGACATATAACCAACTTGGTTCTCCCGAGATGCTTTTGCATGCTTTTGACCGGTATTCTATCACCCTTTTCTACAACCTAATAGTGTGGCTTATTATAAGCTTGATTCCAAATTGGAGCAAAGATACATTAGAATCACAAGTTTACATTAGCACATTCACATCGTTGTAAAAAGTCTTACCATCGAAGTCGAATTATCCATAATCCGACTCAAATTAGACCCCATTTGCGGTCGCCACTTGCCATTGAATTGGCATATGGTCGGTCGTCCTACATATGGGTCTATGGGACATGCGACAACCCGTTGCATTAGCTTGGCCACATCAAACGTGTAGTAATATACGCTATACCCCACCAAAAAAGGAGTTTATTTTTTTTCATTAAAAAAAAACGAAGTGAAAAATAAAAGTCTTGTATTTCTGTAATCAGAAATCAAAATTTGAAAATTTCTTTTTAAAAGAAAAAAAATAGAAAAAAGGCACCATTTTATACCATTCTTTCTCATTTTCTCTCTCTACATCAAAGCCCTAGATTCTCTCTCTCTCTCCCATTTCTCTCGTTTTCCTCCTACTCTCACAGGTGGTGCTGCTGCTACTTCACTCTCAAAACATGGTAATGTTCTTCTTCTTTTTTTTTTCTCCTTTTTTTTTTAAAATTTTGTATAGTTTTTTTTAGCTGAATAATGAATCTATGGCTACTGTTTTTTTTTAAAAAAATTTAATAAAATTTGATTAGATTGTTTGATTTTGAGTTTTTGCTGTTCGATCTGGAATTTGGTGAACAGTATGTCAGATGTCGTTCGATTTTTATTGTAGATTTTATTATTTTTTTAGCTGTTTTTTCAGAGTTATTAATGAAAAATTTTCTGATCTGAAATTGTTGATTTCTTGGCAATCTTTGCTTTTTTGGGGAAAAAAAATTGTTACTGCGAAATTGAGTTTGGAAATTTGAAATTTGAAATTTGATTCTGAAAATTTCCACAAATCATGCTACCTACCTTTTGATTGGTTGGATGAGCTTCGTTTATCTTATCTAATTTTGAAGTGATGGCAACAACTGAGGATCTGTTGGATAGTTGAGTAGAAAAAGTTTGATCAGAATAAAAATAGAGAATAACGGAATTATTGATTATTCGTTGCATACTAACTTTTCAGGAAAATTGAATTGGAATTTTACGATTATTGGTAGATGTGATGCTTGGTGGTTTTTCTTTAGTTACCATGTTTGTTGTTGATGATGAGCTTTTCTGTGTTACAGTGAGTTACTGAGTTTTATAGTTTGGCACAGAACTAAGCAACGCTTATTCTTTGGATTGCCGATTGCGTGACCTTGCGATTTGAATTTGGTTTATGGAAGAGAGTTTAGTTTTTCTGAGAGTATAATTTGATTTTCTGTAAAATGGTGTTGTACTGTTGTTTAACACTTTGGGTTGGATGATTGAGGCAAAGAAGCGTGGAATTTTATTGAATCCAAAGTTTTATCGTTTCAGATTGCCTAACCAATTTTGTGCTAAAATATGCTAGAAATTGCCTTGACATGAGGTTTTTCCACTTCGTGCTACATAGAATTGATGCCTGTATCTGGCGGGAATGAGCTTTGATATAGTGACCTTTAGTCGACAACATATAGAATTTGTGTAAGCTTCATTTCTAGTTTAACTTGTTTGAATATCAAAGTCATTGAGAAATGAGTATTAGAGTACAACTGCTGAAACTGATTTGCTGTTTATAGTGAACTCTTCGCTTGCCACAGCTAAGGTGTAACTTGTAATTAACCTTACATTTGGGCAGGGGACCCCTTTTCTTTTTCTGAGTATACCTTATTATCTTTTTATTTGAGACGATCAGGTTTATTGATTCGAGTGAAATAAGTTTTTCAGCGATTCTAGGAATGTATTGGTGACAAATTGATTAGTTGATAACTGTGAAGCTATTGATGTCAGTTTATTACTGACTTACTGAGAAGCTACTGGTTTAGTGGAGATAATTTGCTTAGCAAGGTTTGAATGATGCAACTTACTCGGAGTTGGATGTACTTGGATTTGCTAATGTACATTTTGCATGATTTTGGTCTAGATGAAGTGTCCAGGTGTCATACATGTGTCCAAGTGAGTATTTGACATGGTTGCTTGGGACTTGCTTCACATGAAATGAAGAGTCATAGTAGCATGACGATTCTCTTTCTTTGCTTAAATCATTTAAAAGCCTTTCAATTCAGTCTGCACTCTGCACTCTGCACTCTGCACCATTTTTCTTCTGTCGTGGTAGATGTTACCAGACTTACTACTTTGCAGATTAGAGATTGTAAAGGTTTTAATAGCCTAACCTGATATTAATGCTCTATGTGGTAAGAGATATACAGATTTCAATAGCAGAGGTTAAAGAAATCAGGCTTATGAAATAGCAGTTCTACCAAACATTTGATCTTCAGTCATTGCAGACCTGCTGCTATTCCTGTCAGCATTCTTAGTTCTTTGCTGAGGCATAGCTTGTGAGTTGATTATGATGTATATTGAATATTTACATTGCTGTATAGGCCAATGCTGCGTCAGGAATGGCTGTTGATGATCAGTGCAAGCTCAAATTTTTAGAGCTGAAGTCAAAGAGGACTTACCGCTTCATAATATTCAAGATTGAAGAAAAGCAGAAGCAGGTAGTAGTGGAAAAGGTCGGTGAGCCTACTGACAGCTACGAGGATTTCACTGCAAGCATTCCAGCTGATGAATGTAGATACGCTGTCTATGATTTCGACTTTGTGACAGCTGAGAATTGCCAAAAGAGCAGGATCTTTTTCATCGCATGGTAAATCTTTTATCTGCCAAAATAAAAGCATCCTGTAAAGTTCTAAAGAAATTACTGTATGCCCAATTTATAAACTCCTTTTTCTGCTCCCTTGCTTGTAAAGGTCACCGGACACTGCCAAGGTCAGAAGCAAGATGATTTATGCAAGCTCAAAGGACAGGTTCAAGAGAGAGCTGGATGGAATTCAAGTTGAACTGCAAGCAACTGATCCTTCTGAGATGGATTTGGATGTTATTAAAAGCCGTGCTGCATGATGCTCTTGCCTTGTCTCGGCTGCCTTCGTTGTGTGTTATTCATACAGTCCACTTTTACCTATGTTTAAATGTTAATACCTGTTTATGGAGCAATAGCGCTTGCTTACATATAATATTGGATGGTTGTTGGAGTGTAATACTGATTTATTTTGCTTGGGTAATGTCGGAAAATTACATCGATGTGTTCCTTGTGGAATTCTATTGGCGAGCCTAGCTTCGATGTGTATCCTTTGGGTAGTTGTTTTGTGTATGCCTTTATTTCCTGGGGTGAACTGTGAACATGTCCTCTGATTTGATAAAGAGGACTCCTTTTCTGTATCACTAATCCATGAAACCTTTTGGCTATTGCTAATATGATGTCCTTGCTTCTCTGTCTATCTTTTTCGCCTCCCTGTTTTTGGGGTGATATGAATTGACATCCCCTTATCTTTGTTTCTCAAGTTGTAAAGGTTTGATGTGTGGTCCTTAATAATTGTTCAACCTTTGCCAACAACCTTCTGTTGGAGGAATGCTTGTTGGTTGGAATTTGGTGATTTTCGAGGCGTCTATTTATTTTTCAATTTTTTTTATTTTTTATTTTTTATTTTTTATTTTTTATTTTTTTTAAGAGAGAACCACAAAGTACTTGCTATCTCCGGCCAAGTTAAAGTGTATTATAATGTGAATAGTCAAAGGATGTATGCCTTTTTATGGTGATTTCATTTCAATTGCTTGTTTGTATCATATATAATGTGATTATGGGGAGTTGCGTGTTGTAACTTTTGATTCTGATTAATGTTAATTTATTTATACGTAAAAAAAAAAATCATATCTAATGTGATTTTTTAAAATCAGTGCCCTAAAACTTGTTTGGGAAAAACAACGAATTTTGGGAAATTCTCTATTGAGGTCTGTTCAAATAGAGTAAATATCAAAATAGTTTTAGAAATAGCATAGGCAGAACGAAGGGTTGAATTTTCGATTTAAAAGATCATTAGGCATCCTAAAATGCATGGTAATTTTAAAAGCGAATTTTCTTTTGATGCGTTATTTTAAAGACTATCACTACAGATAAAGAAGAGCTAGGGTTTTTCTTTTTATTGAACAACAAAGCTACGGAATACATCGTAATTATCATTCGCTTAATGTCATATGACATTTTTATTAAAATAAAAATTAAACCTCAATGGCACATTGGCATGTGCGCTATTTATCAATCATTTCCCCTCGATTATACTTTCRTAGAATTGTCATCTTTTGCCAATCGTTTTGAAAATGTTTCATGAATAAAAAATTTCACCAAAAAATATTGTTTACATGAAATATATCACTTGAATTTTTTTTTCTTGTAGTTGTCACTGTTCAAATTGAATTTAGGATCATATTCAAAATAACAGATTAGAATAATGTCAAATAAATTTCAATCATATTCTTATTATTGTTGAAAAAGTCAATTGTCAAAGTAATGTAGAACACCAAATAACACAGCACACATTCAATTTTTTGTTTTTTAAAAATTTAACAATTTCATTGAAGAAAATAAAAAAAAAATTAAAATCAACATTGTGATAAGTGCCAAAAGTGGTCACAAATAGGGCCTATTTACTCTAATATTTTGGCCTTTTTGTGTGTTTTCAACCTTGATTACTAGCTTTTTGGCTAGTTTTCTTCTTTTGGTAGTTTAGTTGTGTTTTTTTAGAGGTGATCAAATGGGCGGGCATTTTTCGGGCTTGTATATAAAAAGTATAGCCGAAACCCGTCCAAAATAACGGACTTTGCGGGCTTTTGAACGAAAAATTGYTGTTTTTAGTTGCCCAAAGCCCTTAATTTTTWGGGTGGGCCGGACTAATGCTGATCACCTCTAGTACTTTTTTTWAAAAACTATTTTAGGTAGTTTTTGTAGGTTTGTGGTTGGTTTTCTTCTTATTTCTCCTTTGATACTTCCAATTATGATGTTTTGAGTAATGTTTAAAGCTGCCATGCTTGGTTTTGTCCTAAGTTGTGCTTTTGACTTGGTTTCTTGTGTTCTAACATCTTCTTCGGGCCATATATAGTTTCATGATTTGACTTTGCAGGTAAGACTTGTTGCATTGGAAAGTTGTGTTTGAGAGCTTTAACCTGCAATCCGAGCTCCGAGGCGAAAGTTATGACCGGTCAAAGTCTGGACACTAGGAGCGTTGACCAGAGACCAAGGAGCAAAGCAAGGAACCAATGCCAAGCCTCCAGAGCGTACGCTCTGGAGCTTAATTTCTAAGATTTGCGAAAATGTCAAGAGGTTAGAGCGTATGCTCTGATCCTAAGAGCGTCCGCTCTAGCGTACACTCAGCCTTGCTGCTACCCGCTCTTCCRAAATTTCTGCCAAATGTCGAGAGGCCAGAGCGTATGCTCTTACCCTCAGAGRGTCTGCTCTGGACCTCGATGCAGTTGTAGTTGACTTTTTTGAGGTTGACTTAGATGTCATTTCTTGTAATTTTTGGGAGGTTGTAATTTTAGTAAAGACATTCTTGTAATTATTTTGAGCTTTATATTAGAAGGTATAAATAGATTTTTAGAAAGAAAGAAAACATTTTTTGATTTTCTTAGAATTAGATTTACATTTTGCAAATTTCGGATTTCTTTTCTTTTACGTTTATCTTCTTTATTGCTTAGTTTTAGGAGAGAGAAACACCATAGTTATAGCTTCAATTCCTTGTAACTTTGGCAATTCTTCATCATTTCAAGCAAGATCATATGCATTTGATTCCTCTCAACGAGTAGAGTATGATTRTAGCCTTGTTCAAGATTTGAGTTGGTTTTGATTTGCTTTAGTTTCATGTAATTTATGCGGGTCTTCTTAATTTCTTTGATTCTCGTTCCTAGTAGTTTTAGATTGRATTCTTTGTTGTTTTTTGATTTGTGATAGTTTTCAAGTAGTTTTATTGCAATTCTAGAAACCCTAATTTTATTTTCTCTCAAGTTCAATTCCATGGCAATTTTCATGATTACTGGCTTAATTGTTGTCGTCTTCAAGTTCTTTACAATGCTTAGTTAGTAGATTACTTTCCTAGGAAGTTAGGGAACCTAATCTAATGCAATCAGTGTCAAAGTGATATTTACATACTCAATCTTTGATCATTATCTCCAATATTGTGGTTTCCTAAGTATTCTAGTTCTTGGATTTTGCCACCCTTGACTAGATTGTGAAGGATTGTTCATTTCAACTTCACCAAGGGATTGGAGAGTTGATTTGAATTGATAATTTCTCAAATGTTTTGACATGAGTTAGTAAGGGATAAGAAGGGATTGGGGAGTTGATTTCAATTGATAACCTCTGAAATTGTGCGTGAGAGCATACTGTACTTTCATCGTGTGATCCTCACGTGTTTCTTTTCAAAACAAGAGTTGGGCAAGATAAGCCTAAGTGAGCTCCATATCATTTMGAGGTCTGGTGGTGAAGAAGCCCGAATACTTTAGAGTGGATAATATGAACAAAAAAATTAATTAGGGTCACCTCTTTGCATTCCAACTCAAACACCTCATCAAGGATGGGAGAGCTAATGMAAAGATCCAAATGGGAGGGATGATCTCCCATCTTGCTTTCACTCTTGTAAAGAAAAGGAACCAATACATGGGGTTGGTGCCCTTAGAAAGGAGGGCAAATTTGGTTTTCGCGACACTTATCCAAATGCACTTCCTATCTCATACATGAACAAGTCCGAATCATTTGGAAGGTGTAAGAAATTCAATGGTGTTACATGCCATGTGAGCGCATGCAGTTACTCCCAACGAATGTCCCCTTTCCTTGGAGGACACCAATGAAGGACATTGACCCTCATGACCTTAGTAGGGAGGACATGGAAATAAGGGCAGGCATCCTCCGTGGCCAACAACACTCTCCTCATCAACGTTATGAGGCCACTCCCCTCCTAGCTCGATTTCCCCCACCCTCAACTTCTTCAACAATAACAACAACACTTTCAACAACAACCACCTCGAAGAGGTYGCTGTTCTAGACCCTCCATCATGGAGGAAGGTATGTCTTCTACTTAATCTTCTTTCTGGCTTCCACAAGATTTTCTCTAAGCTTTTGAAAGTTTAAGTACAAATGTGGAAGCGCTACATAGGCCGCAAGAGACGATCTTTGCCCCTCCCTCTTATTTTTTGGACTTGAACTTCTATCTCAACTATCCAAACTCCGTGGCTTAATTGGGTCCTATTCCCAATTGYCAATCAGAGATATTGGATGCCAATGGCAATACTATCACCCTTCTGGGGGGTATTTACCCGTATTAGCAAGGGCCGAGGACCTTTGATCCCATCTCTCGTCACCATAGAGTCGTCCCACCATTTGATTATCAACAAATGGGTGGGGCTGACTTTAGGGGTYGCCTAGACTTTTCTTTCGATCCCTTTCGCAATGGGAGGGAGCGGGAGGACCAATATTATAACTTCCCTCCTCACTACTACGGTGGTTGGGAGCCTCATGGTCCTTCTACTTCCTTGCGCTAGCTATGATTGGGACCCAAGTCGCACATACACTTCGGAACCTCAAATTGCGGACGGGTACAATTCTAGCGAGTTTTGGGATCCGCAAATGGGGGATGGTATCCCTCATGTGGAGATAGAAGATGACAACTAGTGCTCACTTGTGTGACTTCCCTCATGTTTTGTATTGCTTCTTTAACTCCGAGACGGAGTTCAATTCCAGTTGGGGGGTAGTTCCACTTATGTGTCACTACATTTTGTTTGGATTGTTGTTAATATTTTGTATAATGGATAGTTTTGCTTTTGTATATATTATATTATTGCTTGTGGAGTATAGTCTTCTTTGAGCTGCAAGATTGGTTGTGAGCCTGGATTGTGGGGAATTYAGKTTATTTGGTTATGGATGCGGTTATGTAAGTTTTCTCTAACTCCACTTCTTTTATTTATTGCAACTTGCTTGGTTAGATTCTAGGATTTTTAGTTTATACTTGGAGTTACATTTTTGGGTTGTTGTGCTTGCGGCACCGTAGAGGTTGGCCCTTCGACGATTTTATTACAATGTTTGCACGGAGGTGATTGATTCCCCCTTGAGGTTATTGTAGTTTCCTTAACTTCGGTCAAGTTGATATTTTTGAAGTTTATAAGGGGGATCATGAGTAAATTAGTGGAACTGGATCTTGAAGTTTCTATTTTTCCTAGGATTTAATTAATTGCTTGTTGCTTGTACACAATGCTCTATTTGTTTTTGTTGCTTTAGTTTTTGTACAAACGAGGAAAACACAAAAAAAAAAAAAATCGAAAAATACAAAAAGGCAAAAATATATTCATTCTCCTTTGCTCCTCTTTGTTTTCTTCCTTTTTCTTTTCTTTCTTTCTTTTCTTTTCATGGCAATTGTGTTAAATATGTGTTTTTTTCTTGGAAGGGACTAAGGTTGAGATTTTAGTTTTGAGCACCAAATTTCCCTTTGATTTTGAGGCTTGCTAGGTCTTATTTCCTAAATCAACAAATTACTTTGAAGTTTGAGTGATGATGAAACTTGATTTCTATGATTTTTTGATGGTAAGCTATGTAGCAAGCCATTTTACGTTTTCTTGGTGGTGAGCTCTTGGCCAAGCCGAGTGTAGCTCGATTGTGATGGACGACTATGTTTGGTGACTTTTGCTTGAAATTTGAATCTTGTGAGTGAGAGATGTTCTAGAGCAAAAAAAGCAAAATGTCAAAAATCCACTTCAATAAGGAGATTGCACTAGTTTCTTGTTTTATTCATTTGCCCGTGACTTTCCAAGGCTTCGACCAAACTACCCAAAGGAGAAAAAAAGACATTCAATTTGTGTTGGGTACAAATTAATTTTTCTTTCTCATTTACTATTTTATTTCTTTTCACATACATAATTTGGGATTTTCTTTAGGTTACATGAGCTTTCGCAACCCCTTGAACTTCCCCTATTTGTTAGCCTATTACAAGCCTACTAGCCAAATTAACATTTGTTTGTCCTTAAAAGTCAAGCTGAGTATGGTTTGGATAGTTGTATGGGCTACTTGCTTTAGAGCCACAAAGTGTTGTAAAGTTTAAGTGTAAAATGTAATAGTATTGCATAAAGTGAATTCCAAGCACAAAAAAAATAAAAAATAAAAAAAATCAAAAATAAAAAAAATCCAAAACGATCACAAAGGAAAGTTAAAGTTCAAGTTTCAATTTTGGTAATTGTGTAATAGGAGAAAGTAAGTAGGCAAATAAGCTTGCCTCTAAGTAGATGTTGTGAATTGGGGCACTTTTCCCCAAATTTTGGTTTGTAAGTTGAAAGCTCCACTTTATTGATCAAGAAGTAACATCACAAGGAAATTTCGATCTGGCTATACATCAGAAGCGCCAAATAGGAAGTAATCAGGAGATGACCCATTTAAACAGGACCCATAAGAATAGGCCCATCAAGTGCTAGACGATTTGAATAAGACATATGGAGGGATAATTCAAATAGGAAAGAGCCCCGATAAACTACTGCTAGGAGAAAATCGTGATTAACTTCCTCCCCATGATCTCCATCACCCAAGGCCTATAAATAGGCAGAGCCAGATCAAGACAACAACAACAACACATCAAACAATCTATCTTTCTCTTTCGCATTTTACTGCTTTCCCTTAGCCGCACTTTGCTTAGTAGCCAAGCATAGTTTAGCATAGTTTAGTTTAGCATAGTATAGCATAGTTTATCCTCTTGGATCAATAGCTTGTTACTATCTTTCCCAATTGTGTGAACATGGAGGTAATCATCCTTCCTTGTAATACAATTGTAGTRCGACTCCATCGTTTCTATTTTAATGGAAGGATTTTATATCTTTTCTACCTTGTTTGTCCTATGCTTTAGTTTTTTTTCACACTAGGCTTAATTTCCTATGCTTTTACACTCTTTTCTTTGTTCACAACCTTAGGATCCAATTTTACGTTAGTGAGGTTATCTATATAATCAGTTCCAGAGGGGATGTCCCCAACTAAACCAAAAACAATATTGGGTGGTTTACTTGTTGGTGAAGTGCAAAAGAAAGTTTTTAAGATTGATAAGAAAAGAGAGTAGACATTTGATGTCAAAAAATGTGATGAAATCTTTGATTGGTTATTGAAATTCAAGAAGATTAAACTACTTAGTCGACATAAGGATAGAGATCCCAACGAAATAAAAGGAAAAATCTATTGTAAATGACATGATGCACTCACACATAAAGCTGGTGATTGTATAATTTCAAGAATAGAATACAGGATGAAATTGATAAAGGAAATATTAATTTCCYTGATAAAAGTGCTAACGCCTGTGATGTATGTTGATTCTAAATTTTTATCAGAATTAGAGCATTATGAGATGGATTGCAACATGGTTGGTATTGATACTAACACTCTTTCTCATATTAAAATGCAGGAGTTATCTAATGTTGCTATTGATGTGAAATTATATGATTGCATTGTGGAAAAAGGAGTGCTGGTTGCTCCAAAATGCCAGGAGRAGGATTATGACAACCTCAATGTCTGCAGATGGCATTTCAGTCCTACAAACTCAACCAATCAATGTAAGGCTTTCAAAGGCTTCATCAACTAAAAGACGAGGGCTGATGAGTTGGTCATCTCAAAGCAAGAACTCTAGGTGTTGGACCTTGCTAATTTCCAACATGGAGGGAAGAAAGATGAGGCTGATCATAGGAAACCTGATGATGTTGGTGCCAAGATTGAATATAATGGGAATGAAAGCAAGAAGGCTCAGACGTATACAAAGGCAATTCAGAAGTTTCCTCTACAAATCAAAGCATGTGAGGGACTAAAGAAGTTGCACTTTCCTATGTGCCCTTTTTGTGTTGACATGTTARAATATGAGTTAGTAAGGACTAAGGTCCTAATAATAACCCAAGRTGGGTGCCTAGACACCAAATGCCRCGAATTGAATAGAGAAGGAGTCAAAGAAGAGATRTGTCAATCTTCCTTTATTGCCTTCTACTATTTCAATCTTGAGCAGATTGGGCAAACCTAAASTTGTCCAGTTGAGTAGTAAGATTGAGAAGGTATTCGATTCAGATARGAGAGACTAAGGGCAAGTACTAAACAGAGGGGTGATGAAACAACCAAATATATGGAACATGAAGATGGCTTTGCTCTAGCTAAAGAGAAGAGAAAAGTCAGGAAAAGGCTAGGTTGATAAGAGAAGAAACTGCTAGCCAACTACAAGCAAGTGTAGTTCACGTGAATAAGGAAGCTTTGCAAAAGGGAATGCTTAAAGTTGTCCCTATTGAGGAGCCTCATTTGGAGGGTGAAAGTGGTTGGAGAAAGAATTTAGGGAACGAAATTCCCAAGGAGGAGCCTCATTTGGTTCTTGTTTAGAAAGGGAACTTGAAAGAAAATATTCTTGAGACCCAACCTCTTTTAGATGAGAGTCAAAGAGAGAGAAACCTTGAGAAGGAACTTTTCTGTCGGAGCCTCATTCAACCATGGAAGTTCTTCGAAAGAGACAATTCAGGGATCATCCAATGAATTACAGATTGTCAATATTCAGGATCATCCTATGGTTAAAGATGAAGGTTTTAGAGCACTCAAGAAGGGGGCGAGGGGGGGGGTGAATTGAGTGAATAATTGCCTTAGTCAATTTTTCCTTATTTTTTCAATTGTACGAGGAACCAGTTGAGCTGGTTCCTGTACGCAGCGAAATATAAGTAAAGCAATAAAGGAAACACAAGATTAACTAGGTTCAGCAACTTAGGCCTACGTCCTCCTACCCTATATTCTTTTATTATCTACTCCGAAAAACAAAGAACACACTTCATACTGTTCCTACTCTGGGAACAGTACACCCACACTCTACTCCGAAAGTGCATCGACTTACACTCGTAAGCCCTTTTTATTTGAACTCACAAAACTCACCTAGCAATCAACCCCTCTGTTGGTCACTTTAACAATAGAAGTTTTCTCTCTTTTGATCTCACTTCTAGAAAGATAATAAAGAGAATATGTTTACACTCTACGGTGCTCTTGTATATGACTCGAAGTAGGGTTTTGTGCCTTTTCGTGTTTTCTCTCAAAAATAAAACTCCAATTTTATACGTGAGAGATCTCTATGGAATACGGACGAGTAAGTGTATATATATTTGCTTTGGACGCATAACCCTAGTTCCATAAATCACACCAACTTGATCTACAAGCTATTATTTATGGAAAACATTATCTTATTCAGTTTTATCAAAGAACAAAATCGAATAAATAAATACCCCTTATATTATGGTATCCAAATATATACACATATTTTATCCAGCTGCTTGAAATATTCTATAAAAAATCTTGAAGAAATATTTTACGAAAATCATTTCAAAACAGCAGCTAACTATTCCAAGTAGTGATCCTGATTCCTCAAACCTGGTTCCCTACTTTGAGTATGTTATGAATTTTTGTTCCAAGCTTTTTACCAGAATTCACAACACAACTAATTTCACTTATAAGAACTTATAATACCCAATCATACAAATCATACTCGGAGCACATTAAATGAAATCATAGAAAAACTATACAGTACAAATCTTCTTTTTCATGTAATCTTCAAGACTTGAAACTTCCTTGAATACTTCAATAATGAGCATGTATTTTTCTTTCTAATGTCTTCGAAAGGCCTCCATGCTCCAAGTCTTGGAATAAAACTTAGCTACTGCACATGTAACAAATTAATGCACCATAACAAGTATAGGACTGCTTTTCAGCATAGCAGTCAAGAAAACAGTTCCTATTGGTTCCTCACCAGTACATGGAACTTAACGTGTCTAATTGTTCCTACATATAGAAAGTTAGTGTAATAGATAACACATATGAGTAGTAACTTGTCTAAGGAAACATCATTCTAGTTACAGCTAGTTCCCCACCAACTATATTCACATTTCTATGTCCTGTTTACTATTCAGTGTATCTTTTGTCATCATTCAAAACCTAAGGGACTCAATAAAAACTTGATGGATGACCCTACCGAAGAAACTAGCCACGAATAGGACAAAACCTTTTCATAGAAAGTTTTGATGACTAAGCATAATCTAATGTGGAGTTAGTATAACTATGGCTAGGAGAGTTTGGATCTGGAGTGTTCTTAGTCAGATCTCGATTTTCTTGCAAATTGTTTAGAAGGAGATCACGAGTCTGACGCTTCCAATGCATTGGTTTTCCCTTAGCGTTCAGAGCCAAAGGGCCAAAGCAAAAGGATACTTTTGGCCGATTGAAGTGGAACAAGCTAAGTCTACTGGTAAGGACCTCTTACTATTTCAGAAGAGTTTGAATAAATTGGACAAAAGGTCTCGTCTAGCACCATCTATAGATAGTGTAACTAAAGAGCAAGAATAGTTAATGTTGAGCATTAGATGAAAGTTTCAGTGTGCGACAACTCATATAGTAGGCCCTTATATGTCATAGTTAATATAGACGATATTAATTAGCCAAAGTAGTTATTGTCACTGGTGCTACAATCAATCTGCATTGGTCAATTTTCAAAAAGTTAGGGAAGGGTAGGAAGGAGTTGTCTAGTGTTAGGATTAGTTTCATTGCATTCAATGGCAAGTTAAAGAGTACTAAAGGTTAGCATGCATGCATGTTCAAGTAGGCACGTCTAGGACTTGGTAATTTCCACGCATTCTCGAAAGAGAGTGGTTGCACTCGACTTATGCCATCTCTATACTTTGCATTAGAATAATACTATGGAATGTTCATGAATATGAGGTAGTTTGTGCTGATGTCGATGCTTATTTGATTAATACTAACCAATAATTTCCAGGGTGCTTATGATAACTTGCCTAATGACGAAGAGATTTCTCTTAAACTTAAAAATCAACTGAACCGAGAGTGGAAGTTATTTTAAGTGAAATCAGTTGCATTGAAAAAGCTGCTAAGGATGATGATATATGATGAATAAAACACATCCGAAGTTTCCAAAGGAGTGGAGCCATGTCAAGACAACAACAACAACAACAACAACAACAACAACAACAACAACAAAAACACATCAAGGAAATCTATCTTTCTCATTTGCATTTTACTATTTTCTTTTAGTATAGCCGCACTTGGCTTATTAGCCAAGTATATTTTATTGTAGCTTAGTTTAGCATAGCATAGAGTAGTTCATCCTCATGGATCAATAGCTTGTTACTATCTTTTCCTATTGTGTGAACATGAAGGTAATCATCCTTCCTTGTAATATTGTTGTAGTTTATCTCTATTGTTACTATTTGGGAAATTCTAAGCTATACACATATGGTAAAGCATTTTCTAAGCTGTACTTATGCTTTTGAAACTTTCTCAACTATACCTGTAAACTACCCATCATTAATCAACGATACCCTCCTCTAGTTAAAAACTAACTTTAGTTAAATTTTAAATGGGTTGTTGTTACGGTTGGGTGGTGTGTGGATGGGTTGTTGTTAAGGAATTGACTTCTTTGTTATTTTTATTTTTATTTTCTTTGTTGTAAAAGTTAACTAAGGTTAACTATAAGAGTTGAGTTAAGGTACAATTGATTAATAATTGGTAGTTCATGGGTATAGTTGAAAAAGTTTCAAAAGCATATGTACAACTTAGAAAATGCTATACCACATGTGTATAGCTTAGAATTTCCCTCACTATTTTAATGAACGACTTTTATATCTTTTTAATCTTGTTTGTCCTAAGTTTCAGTTTTACTCCACACTATGACTAATTTCCTATGTTTATACACTCTTATCTTCGTTCACGGCCATAGGAGCCATATTTACGTTAGCGAGGTTATCTATATCATTAGTAACTAGAGGGGCAGCCCCATACCAAACCAAAAACAATATTAGGCGGTTGACTTGTTGGTGAAGTGCAAAATAACCTCAACAAAGCCAAATTCATTTTTCCACACCTACCCTTAGCCAACATTATAACTCGAAAGCCCTTTTGACCATAGGAGTTGAGTCACTTTAGTGGGGGTCACAAGTCTTTTCTTTGAAATCGAGGAGGGCCCTTTTGCAGTGAGGAAGAGAGTGGATTGACTCACTTTGAGCAAGCTATGCTAGTTGCTTAGCTTCTGATATTATTTTGACACTTTCTTGACTCTAAATTGGGGGTATCCATTTTTTTCTCATTAGCGACCCATTAAGTCCCTAATTAAGTGCAAATTCCAAGAAGCATTTTTGTTTTTTTTTTCCACATTTTGACTTTGTTTTGGTTTTTCCACCTTCTTTCTTTTCTTGTTTGTTTTCGAAAACCTTTTCCTTGTTTCCTTGTGTTATTTATGGAGTTATGGATCTTCTCTTTGGAAACCCTCATGAGACCAACCTCGTCCTCCTAGGTGACTTGGGGGTTTAAAGGGCTTGTCACATAAGCTACAAGTGACTGTTATTCTTACGAAAGAGTGAGTTAACGTATAGTTTTTTTTCTCCTTTTGCTTTGCTTGAGGACGCGTAAAGGTGATAGTTGGGGAGATTTTGATAAGTGCCGAAAGTGGTCACATAATATATATCGCCAAATAAGCTCATTTAAAGCGTTGAAAATTCTTATTTAAAGCATTTCCATAGGACTTTTGTATGGGGGCACTTGGAAAGAATTTAAAGCGCTTCTCATAAGCACTTTCATTAAGTATGCCGCTTTTAAAGGATTACAAGTGCCTCTAATAAGCGCCGTAAATAGTATACTTAGAAGCAAAAGTTTGGCGGTTGTTTAGAGTATTTCAAAAGCGTTTTCTTCTGAAGCGTTGTAAATTGTTWGTATGAAAAAAAATTATTTCATTATGGTGGGTTTTTTTAAGGAAAAATTGGGGATAAATACCTAGTTTCGAGGCCATTTTGAAAATAAATACCTAGATTCAATTTTATTTTACTTAAATACCTAGATTCGTCAAAAAATTTAAAAATTGGTACCTATTAACGGATGAAATGTAACAGAAACTCTAAATTGCTCAACGAGAAATTACATGGTTAACCGCCCCTTTTCTTGTCTCGTTTGTCATTTTTCACATTAAGAAGAACACATCACCAGTCCTAACTACATCTTTCAAAACATATCAGCTTACTTTTCCTCTTGGTCCTCCCTTTCTTCCTCTCTAAACCTCGTAGCAACTAAAACTACTCGAACTGACCGCAGTTCATCAACATTACAAACTATCTTTATCATCATCATCAGACCTCTTAGTACATACATATTCGAGTTATCACCTTAACAGTCTGTCTTGGTCTCCTCAACCTCTTTCAGACTTAGGACTGACCTTCAATTTTTAGCACGTTTGTACGGTGAAGGTTGCGTAGTGCCTTCCCTCACTCTCGAGCCTTCTGTCCGTCGGTCATTTGGGCCGCGCTCCTCCTCAGCCTTCGTCGCCTCTCTCCTTCTCGCGTACCAAAGCCTTCTCCTTCGATTTTTTATTAGCTAATTTTAAGGTGATATCAAAAGACATAGTTTAATGGATATTATCGACGTGATACAATTTTTGTGATTTAGTAAGACAGTTTTTTTTGTTTTATCGGGTTTTCATTTTATCTATTTTTTATGTTTTCGGTGTTCTACTCATTATTTCTTACATGAAGGTGATCACTTATTCGCATCACTTTTTCGTGTGTTTTTTAATGCATTGTGATACTTTTCCTAGCTCTCTGTTCTCTCACTTTACTTTTAATGTTTATAGAACTTGCGTTTTAATTTACTGATGGTTTGGTCCAACCTATGTTTAAGACATCAAACTGAGTTAAGTTATAGGATGTTATTACAATTGGTATTAATTTTGTGATTTGTAGGTTTTGTGTTTTAAATGCTTTTTTGTTTATACTAGGTATATTTTGGCTTGTGAGTTCAAGGGTGGTTTTTGGCGTATGAAAAATAAATTAGCGAAAATTGGTCACATTGAGTTGCTGTATTGTGGAGCAAACCTCCGAAGGCAAAAAAGAGAGAAATAACGAGAATACGAAAAAATAAAGATAGAAAAATGAGTGGTTGTAGAGTATATGTACAGGAAAGGAATAGAACAGTATATGGTGAGGCAAGAGAGAGGAAGATTGTAATCGAGTGGACGTGACCGAAAGAAGAAAGAAGAATAAAAAGAGGAAAAAAACAAAGAAAAAAAAAGCACAGGTAAAGGAGATGACGAGCTGGACCCCCAACAAACAGACCAGAGCTCTAACGAACGGACAGTAATTACGGGGTAACCGAATTAGTTGAAGGAGGCACCGAAAATGATTAAAAAAAAAAAAACATATGTTCTCAAATGTTATTGAGTATGTTAAAAGTAAAATAAATCTTGACCATCTAAACCACCCAAAAGAAAGTATGTATTTTTCCTAAGAATGATCCTCGATAAGCATAATGCCTAACGGTTTATTTATTCCTAAATTTTCCTATTTATTAAAATTATAAATAAACACCTAAAATGTCACTCATTATAAGAACAGGTAATGATCGAAGTGACGACTCTTACAAAGCCCTTGCAAATTTACAATTGTATATTATTATTAAAATATGGACATATACACATTCCACTTTTGAACATATTAACAAAAAAATCCATACATAGAATCAAATTTATGTATAAAATTCAACTCCGGTTAGGGATATGTACATTGCGATGTATTGTGGTATTAAAATATATATACTCAGACAAATTTTATATAAAAATAACAATTACCAAATAACAACAACAATTCAGAATTCTCTATGATAGAATACGATGTACGTAGGACCTATTCCACAATAATCACTCCAAAGATTACAATACAAGGAGACAAACTTTGATATCTCTGCATCTCTAGAGGAAGTTCCAACTCTCAATTTCTGATGCCTTCGCAGTTGCCCTATAACTTTGACCAGCAATGAATCTAATTTTGCTTGCGAATCAAAAAAAAAGTTCCAAACAACCGATGCTTCGAGGAATAATATTCATAATTAAGGAAATGCGACCCAAAATACAATATTAATTACATCGTAAACCACTGATGAATATGTAAACTAGGTTTTTTCTTACCCTGCCTCTTGCACTGACGTATTTTTATATTTAGGATTATCTTCTAATAAATTTGGAAGTATTAAATATAATAAGTTAAAAATATAAATACGTCTAAACATTAGAAAAATAAGAAGCAAAAAACAATGTTTATTATGAAAATTGTCCCATGTCTTTAAACGAATGATAATTATTTTTAACATGTCATACTTTAGATCTATTAAAGAGATGAATGATATTGTTTTGATTTCGATTTCCTTTTTCAAATATTAATTAACAACATGTGCATATATTGTTTTTCCCCTCTTCTTATGGAAAATATTATTCAAGTGGATTTTTTAATGGACATTCACGTTAAAAAATTTGCACATATATTACAAATTTTAGTACATTGATTATTTCTCAGATCAACTTATCATCAAATATTTATGTTATTGGCAAAAATGTTAAAAAGAAACAATTACATGAATAGTAATGAAAACTAATTAATGAGAAAAGGAAGAACATTGCAAAATTGGATATTACAAAGGATGTCAATTTTACAAAGTGGATATTAAGTGCAAAAGATGAGCATATGCAATTTCAAGTTTTGTATATAGAAAATGAGAAGATGCCTTTAAAAAATCTAAAAAAATTGAGTGATGGGAGACATAATTAATGAGTGTGGAATTGGATTTGATTGAAAGTAATGAGAGGAAACGAAAAGATAGTACTACTCAAAAGTTGGCATGAGAATTAAAGGAAAATTGAATTTGAAAAGAATCTAACACTTGGCAAGTTGATGTGAGAAAGCGAGAAATAAGAGGTTGGAGGGAGCTAAGAGGTGCCATGTGTCGTGTGTATGTTTGGGTGGGAGTTTAAATATAATAGGTATAGATTATTCTCAAAATATAAATTAATAGAGAAAGATAAGATGTTTACTTGTACTAGTAACCACCTAGTGCTCATCTTAATCTTCTTTTGCATATCTCTTTCACTTTGAAACAACTAGTGGCACACGGAGCACTCATGTCGTCGTGTTCCGCGTTGTAATATTTTAAAATAACTTTCCTTAGTTGGRGTATTWGTAGATAGCTATTTTATTGAATAAATTTGAAAACATATTACTTCCTTCATAAACGAATGTTTACAACAAAAGAATATTTTATACCTCACAAATAACACCCCTTTGTTGCAAATATTTGTTGACGGAGGAAGTAGTTTTTTAATTTCTCCAGCCTATAACCAATAAGGGCAACACATCTTTTATTYAGTGTTTTTTCTAAATTTCTAGCCACAATTACTCTGACTCACACTGTTGCACACCACTTGCRTATGCAATGAGCCGTGACATAGGATCAATTCATGGAAGTTATGTCGAGGAATACTGCTTTATAAAATTTGGTTGTAGAAACGCAAAAAGGATCAATTTAAAATTGACAAAAAAGTTAGACAACACAATTATTAAAAAAGAAAGAGAAAAATCRGTGCAAGAATATAGCGTACGYCTTATCTAATTGTAATAACACATGCTAAAATCGCGAGAGACAAACTAAAACAAACCAACACTAATCACAATGTATATACATTCTATATCTCTAAATTGCATACACATTATAACATTCGAGTCATCTTTGTCCAATTACGTTTTCCAAAACAATTGAACCCTTTAAAAAACATTTAAACAAACGTGCACCTATTCGCCTTATTTGAAGCACCTTGGACATTTGTTTGTGTTAATATTTTCACATTAAATAACTGGCAGTAGAATTTATACCTAAGTAACTTAACCAACATAATCTAAAGGCATGACTAAAACAAGCAAGGATTAACAAGAATCAACCATACTATGGCCACATGGTCCCATTCTTAAATATACATAGCACACCATATAATGCATTGCATAAACTAAAGTAACATAGTATGATGCCATTAGGCCATAAACCTACGACTGTCTTTGTTGAGGAGATTTTGCACTTCACCAACAAGTCAACCGCCCAATATTGTTTTTAGTTCGATTACTGATTATATAGATAACCTCGCTAATGTAAAATGGTTTCTAAGGTCGTAGTGAAAGTCAAGAGGATGTGAATGTAAGGAAATACACTWGTTGTGGAAAAAAACTGAAGCTTAAAACAAAGAACAATGAAGAGAAACGAAAGACATCCATTTAAATTAGGGATAGAATCAGACTACAATTGTATCACAAGGAAAGATGATTACCTCAGTTACACAATTGGGAAAACAACGAAACTACTACTGATACATATATAGGATGAACTAAGGTCCTCTAAGCTACGCTATGCTACGCTACACTAAACTATACTTGGCTACTAAGCAAGTTGTGAAAGTACAGATTATACTCAAGAGGGGGGGGGGGGGTAATTGAGTATTGTATGAGTGTTGTAAATTTTCGATTAGTTGAGACGGTTAAGAACCAGTCCTTAAGCAGCGGAAAGTATATGAAACAAATAAAAAACACCAAGATTTAATGAGGTTCGACTTCCAATAAAGTCTACGTTCTCCACTCACTCACTCTTTTATTATCACTCCGATTGACAAAAGAATACAAACAACTGATTATGCACCTCTGCACAACCGGATCCCCAACTTCCACTATGGATAGTTCTACCCAATCACAAACTATGGTGATTCAAATAAACTTGATCCCTGACTAAGTTCCCCAACAAAAATTGAACTCAAAACCTGTCACTTGACAACACTTTGTCTCTCAATTACAGAATAGCCTTAATGCTTTAAAGAGAGTAAATTACAAGTGGTAGAAATGGATTAATGCTAAGTCTTTCTGAGAGAGAGAGCTTTGCAACTTTGATTCACATAAAAGCTCATGCAAAAGTGTGAGGTTTTTGTACATTGAGTTCTCGTAAGTAAGCCTTTGTAAGTATATGTAAGAGATCATGAGGATATATTTTCTTGAAATAAGTAATATTCAAGGAAAATTATATCCTACTGATTTATTGCAATCAAATAAGCTTATGAGCTCAACAATATACTTCCATACTTAAGGAACTTTCTTGCACTATAACCCTTCATCTGTTTATTTTCAAAATCAATTTTACGCGGAATTTTTTTTTCCAAAAAATCGGATGTTAGGAAGTAAACTTGAGAGGACTGGTCCGGAACTGTTCCAAACTGTTTTAGTCAACTCAATTTACTTGAAGTTGTATATAATAAGAAACCGAGATTACATATAGATCCAACCTTACTCAACTCTCTAATATTGACTTTATAGTGCATTTTGACAATCCAAAACTATCTTACATTGCAACTAAGACCTAAATCTATATCTTTTGAAAGCTTGTCTTCATGCAATCTTCGAGATTTAGCTTCATAAGCTTCATCTTACAACCCTTGAACTTGAGTCTCTTATCTGCACATGCAAACAGAACTTGCATAATAATTTAGTTCAAAGTGGTTGTCATCACTAAAACTCAAGGTAGAACTCAATAGTGTGGCTAAGAGCTATATACTAAGAAGATAGATATTTGTTTGATTTTGTTTTCTGCATTGTCTTCATCTATTTATAGCCTCACTAGTGGAAATCGTGGTGGTTATTAGCTGTTTACCCTTTGACGGTTCTTGGTGCCTTTGCATATCAAATCTCCGTGCTTTCCCGCTGAATCTCTTCGTTGCCTGATGCTTCATAGGCCTCTTTGTTAGGCGCTTAGCCGCTTCTCCCTGATCCCCTCAAAGCTATTATGTTCTATCACTAGAAAGAATTATGGGAGAAGCGTTAAGTATCATGTGCGCTAGTATTATGTTCTTGTCGATCATCGCATCGAAGTCACTCATCAATTCTCAGTCACTTTAGTACTCTATTAATCATCAAAGTTAACAATACATTTTATTGATAACATAAACCCCTTAATTTGCAGGACGTACTCATTAGTCCTTGCAAATTAACACCAAGCATCGCTAGAGGACTTTCATAAGAGCTTTTGTTATAAAGATGACCTTATAATTTATAAACGATTAAAATTTTGTATCATCTCTATGTTGCCATATGAAGTTGAATGGTTTTGGAGAAAGATAGCGAACAAAATAATAAGCACGATTTCCAAGAATTACATTTATCTTTGTTTGGAAAATTACTTGGGACCAAAGTAATAATTGTTGTGCCATCCTACATAACCATCATTACCTATCCTCACGATACCATCAAGATCCTTGAAGAAGCCGTTGGCTAAAAAATTAGCTCTCTGTTTCTCTTCCCTTGGAACATACGAATGTCGCATTGTTCAAATGAGGAGATTAGCTCTCTCAAAGTTATATTTGATCGTTATGAGCCAGAGGAGAGGTTCCTCTATATCCCCGCATCTGTGACACAACCGATAAGAATCTCCAAAGGCTTGAACCTGTAACACCCATATCTTTCAAAGTCTTGAGTCGAATAACAAGAGCTTCAAATTCCGCTCTACTTATTGTTTTGCATCGGTTGGAGAATAGTTACTGCCATTTTTGGTCCTCACAATCTCTTGGTGAAGTCATCACTATCCAGCTCCAGCTGAATCGATTCGACTTGATCCATCGACAACAGGCACCAAGGTCCCTCTTCCTGAACCTAGGTGCTGCTCTCAATGGGCTGATCAGCAAAGTCTGCTAAAGCTTGCCTTTCACTGCTAAAGCTTAGCCTTTCACTGCTTTTAGCATACTTTGAAGGTTCTAAAGCATCTCAAGAGGGGGGGGGGGGTGGGGGGGGGAGGGGGTGGGTGGTGCATTGAGTGATTGATACTCCTTGTTAATTTTTCTTATTTTCTATTGTATGAGTAACCAGTTGGGCTTTCCTTACGCAGCGAATATAAGTAAAGCAATAAAGGAAACACAAGATTTAACGAGGTTTAGCCAACTTAGGCTTACGTCCTCCTACCCCGTTTTTTATTCATCTACTTCGAAAAACAAAGAACAAACTCCATACTGTTCCCTACTCCGGGAACCAGTACACCCCACACTCTACTCCGAATGTTACTCGACTTACACTTGTAAGCCCTTTGTGTTTGAACTCATAAACACTCACCTAGCAATCAACCCATCTTGATCACTTTTAACAATAGCATTTTTTCTCTTTTTGATCTCACTTCTAGAAAGCTAATAAAGAGCATATGTTACGCTCTAAGTGCTGTCTTGTATATGACTCAACGAAAGGCTTTTGTGCTTAAGTGTGTATAGCTCTCAAAAATACTCTTTTAATTGTAGAAAACCCTGTAATATTTACTACATAAATAGTTGTTTTTAGACACTTTTAAGCCATTTCTCAACACATAAAAGTGTTGAGAAATTAATTCTCAACAGATAGCAATAGTGTCTAAAATTTGTGTGTGACTAATTTCGACACAATATGGGGCACTTTTTTTGTCTAAAATCTCAACACTTTTTATAAAGTGTTAAGATTCCGGAAACTATTTTTTGTTGAAATATACAACACTTTTTTTATAAAGTGTTGAGACTTTCGCCACATTTTTTTGACACAAAATGTGTGGTAGATTTTCAACACATTTGAAGACACAAAATTTGTTGAGATTTTCAACCCCAAAAGTGTCGAAACTTTCAACACTTTTTTGGACACGAAAAAGTGTTGAGATTTCAACACATTTTAGGACACAAAAAAGTATTGAGATTTTCAACTCAGGACACAAAAAATTGTTGAGATTTCCGCACAATTTAAGTGATTAGACTTTCAATACCTTGTTCGACTCCAAAAAGTATGAAACGGTCAACGCTTTTTTTTTGTAATGTGTCGTTAATGACAATTTCTATATATGTATACTCATCATCACCTTTCATCGTCATTTTTTATAGCTTACTACAACAACTTAAACAACCAACAGGAAATGATAATCAAAACAAGATAATAAACAATAATGTAAATATTAGACTAATAAAATTAAATTATATATATATTATAATTAAAATATATATTCAATAATACGTCAACGTATATCTAACAAGTGTTGTACGATAGTAATCAACAACTAGAATAAAATTGTTCCACAAGGTAAGTTTTCAAAAGAAGTTCAACTACGAAAATAAATAACAAGCACCATTCTGAGGATTGAAGCTAAGCTTGCTTGATTTTAGTATTCCAAMCTCATTCTGACGATTTCTGTGGAGCATTCCAAGTCTTAACATTTTCCCCATCATTACAAGRACCATTGTGTACCTTGTAAAAAATAATATAAGTAAGGTCAAAATATGAAAATTTGAAAATATATAAATAACATTTTATAATCAACTCAAATTTATAGAGTGGAAGAACAACTCAAAGACTTAACTAGTAATTGTAAAGTCTTACAATCCCTATCATGGATCTTATCGAATAACGTGGAATTGTTTGAGAACATGTTTGCGTTATGAATGTGCCCTTGGTTCCTTTGCTTAAACGATAACAACAATTATCAAAATAATATAGGTTTATTCATTCAACAACACTAATTGGAACGACACATAAGCTCARTGCTGAACTTCACAACTCAAAGACTTTCCTTTGTTACTTACATGGAAACAATGTTCTCAACTTTTATCATAAAATCAAATTATGATATGCTTTGAACTCTATTAGTTCATCACTCTTCCAATTAAACAAGTCATCCAATCATCTCCGTCTATTTGGAAAACTTCATRAATAATGTATACTTTAATAACTAACTCATTTTCATTTTCATTTAACAGAAATCATCCTTAATGCTTCTGAAGTATTTTAGGATGGCGTGTGCTACATTCAAGTGTGATTGGAATATGTTACACATGTTCAAACATATATAACATTTAAACGGAGTACAAATCATGGCATACTCAATTAATCTTATGGTTTGAGCATAAGAAATCAAACTCATCATTCTTAAATTATTAAGGCTAGATTGAACTTCACACTTGTCAAGTATAATGTCATGTTACATAGATAGAAACCCTCTTAAAGAGTTTTTGWTACTAAGACAYCTAAGGACCTTATCGATATAATTACCTTGTCTTAGATCAAACGTCCTTTTGATTCTTTTAAATGTACTCTACATTTCCTTAGTATTTCATAGAAAAACATTTTTCAAGCCAAACCTTTATAAGTTTTAGCATAGAAGCTTAATTATCCATATACAAGACAAAAAGATCACACTTCTCCCACTAGCTTTCTTATACACTCATGCTTATTCTTCCTTAATGAGAGAACCAAACCATTTGATAGACTCATCAAGTTGAAGTTTCCAACTCCAAGATGCTTGCTTCAAACCATAAACAGACTTTTTTTTTATGCTTACATACCTTACTAGGATTTTCAYGACAATCAAAACCTTGTGATTGTGTCATGTACATATTCGTTTCCAAATAACCAATTAAAAGGTGGTTTTGAAATCCATTTGCCAAATTCATAATCATAATGAGCATTAATGGCTAAGAGTATTCGAACGGATTTAGAGCATCTTCATCATTTTAAAAACTGAAACTTCTAAATTCCGAGTCATTAGGAAATAACATATTTTCCTAGACAAAGTTCTAGGCTTACTAGACCTACTGCGAACGCTATAGAACAAAAGATATATTTCACAACTGTTTGTGAAACTTCACTTGAATTAGATTAAATAGGACGATAGATTTAAAGCGTGAATGTGCATTCTCCAAAACTTGACTTTCGTCTAGTTTACCGTCTTTAACATGGTGTGAACCATGTCATTTTGTTGCTTATCTCAAAGCTTTTCGAGTGAAATATTTTCTCCCACTTGACTTTTGGAAACAATTTTTTCCAAAAGACACCATTTAGCAACAAAACACTTTTGCATGCGCTGTTTGAGTGGAAGTAGCAACTTTTGTTTCTGTTAGATAAAACCCATATAAAAATTTACTTGATTTAGGAGCAAGCTTATCTAAAATTAAACGTTTACACGAAACTTTGCACCAAAACTTAAGAAAGACAACTTAGGGACATTCCCTGTCCTTCTCATATGTTTCTTCTCATAGCTTTGATGAAGATGTAATATGTAAAAGTAATTTTATTTAGTTAGAGCATATCCTTAGAAGAAAATATTTCGAAAGATCAGCAAAATCTTCATCATGACAACCATATCTAATAAAGTTTGATTCCTCCTTTAGAAAGTCATTCAATAGTGATGTCCTAATAGAATTAGTTCTGATGATTATCAAACTATTGCTCAAGCATTCACCAACTTCATCAAATCGTAATGGTTAACTTTCTTCCAAAATGTTTTCGACTTCATTTGAAACATTTGAACTTTCAACAGAATTTGACTTCTACCTTATCAATAGATCTAGCCACATGACTTCAATCTCGGCAAAAGTATGAAGTCATAACTGCCACCTTTAACATGAGTACTCATTTGTCTATATACATCTAAAATGTATTAAACAAGTAAGCTCACTCGCTCTTCACGTTTTCATGTAAATGTAATTTTATCGTCTTTCCATCAACATGCATGTGCGCGAACATCAAATGAGTCATAATCAAAGATGTCAAAAGTCTATCTCTATGAAGCTCTTGGATGCGTAGTGAACTGTATTGTTCTAGGAGACAATGCTAGAGATTATGTAGTGTAAAAACATTTGTTTTTTTTTTATTAAAAATTTATGTTATAAATATGGTTTATAAATCTAATATGTACAAACCATCAATTAACTTGTAGTAACATAAAAAATCTCATTTAAATAATGAACAACAATTTGTTCTTTATATTATAAATGAATAGCCCTTAGAATCAAAATTCAAAAGGATATATGATTTTTGGTAATAGCAAGCCTCTTTCAATACTGAACCGAAGATTGAAATGGAATGTTAAGATCTAACTACTAAAGTAACAATCTCATGTCATCTCACAAAACCCATCTATCCCCTGGCTAACTACTAGTTCTTTTAGTCCGATCCATTTATATCAAAAATATATGATAACACAGCCGTATCCAATACCAAATAGAGGTCAAATTCTAAACATAAGTGCTTGAAAAGATATTTCAAAAATAATTCTTATCTCTTCAACTAAATGAGGTACATGTACTTCGTTGCCAATCTTATTTTTAATGAAAGCCACATGTAATCAATAATAATAACCGACTGATGTAGGAATATCTACCTTGGTTTGATGATAACTTCTTGTTCATTTACCACTGTCTTACTACCTCATTATTAGTTCTCCCGAGTCTTTTTAAACCTTTTTTCTATTCTCACACCACAATGAAATTATTTCAACCTAATTTCCCAAGCAACTCTTGCAAGGTTCCCTCCCTAGTTGCATAGAAATTTTCATCTTTATGAGATCTATCAATGCACTTTATAGTTGGTGATTTATCTCAAGTCTTCATAATCAATCATGATGTGAAACATTTTCAGCTGCATGACTATGTTTATTATGCATCGTTCCATCAAACATTTTTGAAAAAATGGTTGCATACACACAAACCTTTAGACAAGTGACTACACTGAGTTGTCTTAAGATAGTTTATTGGCTTAGGCTATAGGTGTGGGGAGTGTCCAAAATAGACTCTTTTTCCTTTTCTTCTAAGAACAATTCTTAAATTTCTTTCCAATAAAGAAAATTGTCAAAAAATCAACCCGTCTAAGGAATCATAGTAGAAAAAATAGATAAAAGCTGCGGCTCAATGTTGCGGTTGTGTAAAAACCGCAACATTTGAAGAGTTAAAAGTTGCGTTTATAAAAATCGCAACATTTAACAAATCTTAGGCACAAAATTAAGAATAACCACAAAACAACGTTTTTTAAAACATTCGAGCTTTTGTGTTTGTTAAAGCCCAGACCAAAAGATAAAGCCCAATTGACCCTTTTAACTCTTTCATCACACTATACTTAAAACCAACCTAACACCTACCTATACTCTCATCATTCTCTCTCTTCATGCCTCTCATCTCTTCCTATCTCCTTTCTCTCTCCTCTTTCACCCTCTCATCTCCTTCACTTCTCTCACTCTTCACCATTCACGCCGCGCGCTCCAACATCGCTCGTCGTCGCCCCGCGTGTTTTGTCAGTTACATTCGTCTCACCGCCGCTATTTTTTCAATCTAAAGTTTTGGTCAGTTTTTATTTTTTGATTTCTAGTATATTTTCGTGTCTATTTTTTTGTTCTTTCGTTATATTTCTTTTATATTTTATTTCTATTTTTTTGGTTATTATTTTTCATTTATATTTCGTTTATATATTTTGCGTCAATTTTGTATGAAGTTTGCATTCTTATTTCATTTATTTTTGAATTCTTATTTTTTTGGTCAATTTCTTTGTTTCTGAATTTTGGTGTTTAAAATTCTAGGTTTTTTCATTCTAATTTGTTTAGCATATAGTTTTTGTTTTTTTGTGTTTTCAATCTGTTTGGGGTTTAGTTTACTTTGTTTTCTCATTTTTTTCTTTAGTTTTTATTCCGAAATATAGTAAAACATATTTCTGAAATTTATTTCATTTTGATATTTGTTGTAAATTTCTAGTATTTTACTGTAATTTTTTCTCAGGTCATGAAGATTCAATTGCGAAGGAGGAGCCTTTACGTATTTTTGAAGATGATGTTTTAAAGATGGCAAGAAGAAGATGATTTAYAGGTGGCAAGATGAAGATGATGATTTGAAATTTTGTTTAGTATTTTATTTAATTTTGTTTTCAGATTTCTCAATGAATTCAGTTGTTTACTTGTTAAATTTCTTATGTAATTTTTGATGTACTCTAATGATTCACCTAATCAATATATACAAGTTATTTTTATGAGTGTAATTTATATGAATTTGTTTGAATCTGCTTTRGAATGTTATTAGAAGAAGAAAACAGAAGGTCATAGAAAGCATGACAACTCTTTTGAGTTTCTATGCAAATGCGTTCAAATCTTTTGTCTACTTCTCATAGTTGCTGACTTCCTGTAGGAGTCCTTTTCTTGTAATATCAATTATCAATGGTTCATTTCCTACATTGATTCTTTTGGAGCAATAGACTCATATTCCTTCTTCTGTAAGTGTCTTAACTATAGGGAGCATAATTTGCGTGAAAAAAAAATTAAAAATAAATAAAAAAGGCAACAAACGCTACGGTTTTTAGCAAAAAATCGCAGCTTTTGAGGGGACAAGTCAAAAGCTGCAGCCCCAAAAGCTGCGGTTTTGAACTGCAGCTTTTGGACCCTAAATAACCGCAACTTTTTTAGCTTTTTTCTACTAGTGAATTAATGCATGATGAAAATGTAGTTGTTAACGAAACATGATTTGCACATATAGGATAGTTGCAAGAATTTATATTAATTTATAAAAATAACTAATATTCAAAATATAAGCTATTTAACATTATTTCATTTATGATTGTCCCTGTATGAAATAATCAATCCAAAATCCTTTCGCAAGTAACCTAAGCGGACTTTGGCCCTGTCCTTAAGTTAATTGATCTAGGTAAGTAAACTCTTTTACTAATTATAACAATTATAATTCTTGGTCGATAAGTAACATCTCATGTTTAAACCTATCTCTTTGCCTTTAACTCAAAACTTCTGCCTTTTGATAATTTAGCCTGTCGTGTGATCATTAGCTTATTTTCAGTTCAGGTTCAGTTCAGCTCCATTCAGTCAATTCAATTACTTAAGTACCAATTCCTCTCTTAAAATATTCAATTCAGTTCAGTTCAGTTCAGTTGATTCAGTTGAATATAAACAGGCCCTTTTGTTGAGCATAATGGGGAAAACAACTGGGTAATTTCCCTCATCGAAATTACCCGTACTATCCCATTGGGGCTAAAATGATGCTGTTGCTTTATGGAAAGCCACCACTTAATTTCAATAAGACTTTCATAGGTGTTGACATTGGAAAGACAAAGTTACTCAATTTTCTTTTAGGGATTAAGTATTATAATGTTGGTTATTTAAAGTGAGCTCATAAATAATAAACAACATAATAAACTTAGAAACATTTTAAACCGACGAAATGCGAATTTGGCTCCATCTGATTCATCTTGGATTGTCATCTTGATTCACTTGGACTTCAAGAAGCTCGAATCTCATCTTTATACCCAACCATTTTATTCTTATTTGAAATTTAAATAACTGATTTAAATTACAATAATACTTAATGATTCGCAGATCGTATTTAAGTTACAAGAAATTAACGATAATAGATTAGTTTTCTATCTTAAGTTGGTCATACTATCATCGCATGCATTAAAATTCAAAATATCACGGAGATGAATGGGTTGGGTATACTAGTCACCGCATGCATTCACATATATAGTTTTTTTTTTAATATTGGTGGAGTGAATGGGTTGGAGGGCCAATCCAGCCAGACTTCGGCGACAAAGTGGCAGCCGGTGAATAGGCTACATTATCTGTTCACGAAAAAGAGAAACAAGCTTCTGCTACGCAAATCACCAGAGGCGCAACAACACATGAGGAACTGATAGCAGCCGCAAGACAGAGAGCCACAGTGACTCCCTCTAGGACGCTCCTCTTTATCATTCTTGGTATTTCTTGTTTTGTTAGTTTGTTTTATGAATAATTGAGTTTTGACAACATGATGGCAACAGGTTCTGAAAAAGATGTGACTGGCAATCAAGACTGAGATGGCAAGATGATGTGACTGGATATGAGTGTATCTCTTGTTGCCAATTCACATCATGTTGTTAGAACCAGCATATATCGGAATAATGGGGTTCAAGAGACCAAAGGAGGAGGATAAGGAGGTCAACGTTTTATGAAGCTAGATGAATATGAAAAGCTGCTCGCAAAGAAGAGGCAAGCGCTGGAGTCCCTGAAGACAGAGGAGAGGCGATCRGAGTGGTTCGATCTTGACAGGGAATTCGACCGATTAGGAAAAGGACGGATGACAGTACTGATGATTTGATCAATAATATTCAGATTTACTCTCTTCTGCTTTCTCTCTCAAACCTTGTTCATCTCATCGAATTAATCTAAAGAATAACATAAGATTTTATCACCGATTTCACCCTTCTTGCACTATATATATACTTCGTAAAAACAAATTTTAATGGACGGCCTGTATTGAATGATTTTGGTTGACATAGATGCTGTATTATGGGAGCACATTAGATCCACATTTTTTTTTTAGATTTTGATTTGCTCCATTGATTAAGCTTTCTCCAATTTGTTGTTTATTTTTTGAATTTTTGGTAGAATTCGATTGTTTTTCTGATGTTGCATGTTAGAATTCAACAATTATACATTAGCATAGCTTCGTCAAATTATAGCTCTAACGATGCAGTTGCACTGATTACTTGGTATTGTTTAAGATTGAACTCGCACATTGATAGAAATAGCGTATTACGTGAAGAGGAGTTTCGAAAAAAAGGTAGCAGTTAGGTAAAAAATATATTAGGGGTGTGATTGGTATAGAGTTGAGTTACGTTGAAGTAAAGTAAGGTTGTGTTTAGTAATCATGTTATTTTTCTTTCTTTAGTTTTTCTTTAAATCAAACCATATTTACCCAAACTATCCTACGGAGTATGGTATTATGTGCCCTTATTATTCGATTATTTCATCTTCCTATTTTAATTTGCTTTTCCAAATTCAATTCGTAAAAATAATTTTTACTTTATTAGCATTTTATTTTTTTAAAATTTCGAAAATACTAAGTTTGTTTTCTCTTTCTAAAAAACCTCTCCCCAAAACCCTAACTCCTTCCGTATTCGTCGGGTTATCATAATGTCTTTGATGGTGGTAAGCCTCAATTCTTCTCTCAACTTCTTTGTTTTTGTTAGTTTGTTTATCAATAATCCTCCTTTCTATCTTTTTTGAGAGTTTTATCCCCAATTTTTGYGTTTGTTATTATTTCGTGAGAGTTTGAAGTGTAGTTTTCTTGTACTGTGTTCCCTTATGWAGGATTAGATTATCTAGGGTATCGTCTTTGTTTTCATTTGTTGAACAATTGAGATTTAGGGTTTCACAATCTTGGAATAAATTCAAAAGTATGGTAAAAGATACTAGTTTTTTTATGCACCCGATGCGTGCACTGATGTACAAAATTACAATTTATAAAAACAGTTCTAAA
>SNQN01001635.1:0-11876 GCA_008642245.1 Bassia scoparia | reverse complement strand
TCTCAACGTTCAAAATCCTTTCTCATTACACTAAGCAACATCAGCTGGCTATAGCTCCATGTCATGATCAGATATCCCACTCACGGAATCAGAAAAAACAACCACAAGTTCACTAAGGTCGAGTATTCAAAGTCATACACAAGCATCAAAAAAATGTTCCCACAATGGGATCCGGAGAGTAGCTGGCAAGAGAAGCGCAATTTTTTATCTTCTATAACTGTACACGATCGTTAGCAATCTACAGTGATTTGTTCATCCAATCCTAGTAAAACGGCCCGGCATCTACATGAGGTAGACGAAACCATTTGCAACTTATTCGTTTAGGAAAAGCATTGTAAGATCTATGACTCATGTCTCACCAGAAAAAAAAGCTCACGGGTTGTATGAACTCTACTTGCGAATAGATGACCGCTGACAACGTTCGCGTTAGAAAATCCTCCCCAAGCCAACCTTGGCAATGGTACTCAATGCTATGTATGTGAACTAAGGAAGTCATGGATGCAAGCGGTATCAGACATCTAAGGGATAGAGAAACAGTAGTGTAGGCAAGGCAGAGGAGATGATGGTTCACACAGTAAGATCGCATTATTCGTTGGACTTGAAATCAGAAGTTGCCCCATAAACACCCCAACTGTAGAGCCGAATTTGGCCAAATTAGGTGTGTTGGCCGCAGCTTACACTGGACAGGTGCCGGTTCTGCAATGGTGTTTTCCAGTCAGTCAAAAATCGACTAACTACTTTGTCCGATTTGAGAAGTTTCAAAGATGTTATGGCTAGCCTGCGAAGTATGCCTCGTACGACTGATATTGGTCTGGTACACCAATCGAAGCGTGCCGGATCGGTCGCCCCTTGATCCGATCGGACATGCTGTCGATGCCGTCCCAAATCGTGCTCGGAGGAGTTTTGGATGCGTCGCAGGATACATTCAAAGAGGAACAACTGATCCGATCGGATCAGACCCCAATCGATCGGATCACATCATGTATGAGAATTTTCTCTCCTGCTCGTTTTCACAGGTTTCTACACACATACAACAATCATCAGTCCCGCACACTCCCACCAAGAATAACCACAACGAAACGCTTCTAGCTGAACTGTGATAGACTAATATAACAGCGGCTAAAAAACAATAAACTATGGTGCCCTCCCGCAAAGCGCGTTGTTAAACGTCGTTAGCTGCCTTCTGACCTCTTACCCAACAACTGAAGATACAGCAAGAATTCAAAGAGCCCTGAGTAGTTGCGTTGTCAAGATTCCCCGCTTTGCAATGTACATCCTTATGAAGCACTACATACGGCAAGAGTACAAGTGAGGCACCTTAGATGAAAGGCTACAAAGGAAAGTTAGATTTGAGCAAAAACTCCAGTTAAACTAATTAATAAAAAATCAAAGAAGAGGTCAAAATAGAAAGATAAAATTAGAAGAAAGAGACAGGAAATTTTACGTAACTTACTTTGAATGTCAGGAGTTCCCTACATGCTGAGAGAAATTGGACTTAACAAGATGACGAACTGAAACATTACTTGTGTCGGACTCTCACCATAAAATCATATGTTCATATCGGAGTAGCATTATCCCAACATGGAAAGAGAACATGAAAAGATAAGGAGCAGAGCTCCAACTTTAAATAGTATCACTAACACCACTACTCTCACAACACCACTTCTCCAAAGAATGTGTAGTGGTCCAAAGTTTTGAATTATTAGTTGATTCCTCAACATAAGATTTGCAACTAATGGGTATCCCATTCTCCAATGAATACCATACACTCCAGTTCGATCATCAATCACTAGGGTTCGATCAGTCTCCTCATTTTAAATAGACCTAACATAATAGAACACTTACTCTCAAACCATCCAAGTCATGTATAATCATATCGTTTGAACATATTTTGCTCATCTATAAGAGTAACGGAAGAGAAATTTAATCGTTGTGTAGACACTGGTTGAGCTCATACAACAAGGTGTTCAATTACTTGCATGAAAACTTCCTGAAATTCCTTTCATTTGCAACTGATAAATTTTCCTGACTTTCTTGAAAATCTTTCATTAAAGCATAATAGTCTTCTATATTGTCAGATTAGTTCAAGGATTATAGTATTATCCACACAAAATTGAAAGATGAGTTATAAGCATGCAATATGACTTATTGTAAGGACAGCCAGAGAGATTACATCCATGATACATTAGAGAGTGTAGCCAATTGAAGCGAGATAATATATAAGGGTGTAGATAATACTGTGGTGGGTGAAGGATACTATGATAGTAGTGAATTTGCTAGAGTTGGATCAACATTTGGGGATTTATCCTCATCAATCATCAGATAGGTTCCTCGCTAGCCATACCCTTTTGCAGTTTATTCGTCGACATTCACCACAACTTGCTTTTGCCTGTAACTTCTTGTCAAATATGACTAGTGTACAGACAATTATATCTAACACAAGTTTTTTACCCGAATTGGTGCGCGGGCACTCATCGCCATGAATCACGAACATAACTCAACTTCGCTATAGCGAAATGGTGGAGAGATGTTCTCAATAAATCTCAAAGCCTAGCCTCAATACTACATCCAAAGAACTTCTGATCCTCTAAAGATTGAGGAAAGAAGAGAACCTCCAAGTTTCCAACATATTACTTTTGAACGGTACTATAAAAATTAGTCATGATGTACAAAAAGGTATTGTGAAAACTTAAATATAACATTAAGAGATAAGAAAAGATATATCAGACTCAATAATTCCAATTACCTAATTGCCGCATCCCTCCCCCGCCCATCACGTGCGAGCGATAAAATTTGACAGCTTGTCGCGTACTTATAAAAATAACCCTATTACAAACTAACTAATGAGCTTTAGTGGGGTAACAGGGGGGTTGAATCCACAAGGAAAAGCAACAATTAATATAACTATTAAAAGCCATCAAATTAATAAAGAGCCTTTGATGTGATTAAAATATAGACTATACTATGAAAAGCAATGAATATAAATAAAGAACAAACTATAGATAAATCTAAAGTCCTAGGGCTAAGGTTTCACTATACACAACAAATTATACAAAATTTGGGTATCAACAGATTACAGGCAAAGCGAACAGGACCAAAGTCTCTCGAATCGAATGACATAGAACTAACTCATAACCGTATCTCCGACCTAGATAGTCTCGTTCTAACCATTGACCGTAGATGCTGTATTTAAGTTTTCAATCGCTAGCAGCTAGAAACCGTAATGACTGAATGCCTGAATATGAGATTGGCAATTAAAGTGTCGCATCCTACCTTATGAATACATGAAGAAAAATCAAATGGAATTCCGATAAAGTGTTCAAGAGTATTGGAATAAATCAAACCCAATAACTATGCTAATTATACATTGTTATAGATCCCTTATATGCCTAGGAAGGAACTATTCCCGAGCAAAATTAAATTAAACAATAAAAGAAAATTGAGAAAAAATATATCAAATCATGAAATCTAAATAAAAGCAATAATAAGAAAGATTCAAGGAGAAGTATTACCCAAAGAGAAAGGCATTGGATATTGACTAAAATGATTGAACTTTTAATTGAATTTAAAGATGAGGGAATGAAAAACATAGGGATCCTCTTTTTTTCAATAGTAATTGAGTTTTTCTCTGATTAAAAGGAAGGATGAGCAGAATGATTAAAGATTAGATAAGAATTAGGATTTTTGAAATCCTCTATAAAACATGCGAATTTGATAAATTCAACTAAGCTTGTCTAAAGAATTAGCAATCATCGCCTTCATTAAAAGCACCGCAATTCAAATATAGGCTCAATTTCAATGTGATGGTCCTTGCCATTCAATTTCATTGAATATTAACATGAAGAAAGAGCGTACGCAGCGCACTCAGTTCTTTCATATTAAAAAATTGAAACTCATGTTTGCAAAAGGATAATTATTATAACTCGGCGAATGACCTACTTTTAATCATCAACATCCAATCACTTTTTTTTATTTCGATGGTCGCAGCCTTAAATTGTCTAGTTTATACTGGAGCACCTTATTTAGGCATAACTTCATTCATGGCCATGAAAATAAGTGATGTATATAAACACGAATATGTGTTTGGTCTATAATTGCAAGAAATAACTAATAGTTGAATCTTATAATAACTCATACGTCGCTTGAGAGCGATTATTATCTGACAACATGCTATTTTGTTGGAACATCATCTTTGTACTGCTGGAGTATCTTAGTATAATCTTAGTAATACTTTAATGTACTAGAATCAATCTTCAGAAATTCTCCAAAGGATAATCAGCTTTTCTGTATTTCAGTGTCATTGGTCTATGAGTTGCTCCGACCCTAGCCTCTTTTTGAGAGAGCCGTATAGCGATTGATATGAGAACATAATTACACCTTCCCGCATGGCGATGCATATTTATGTGTCATTGAAAGGAGCAATTGCATCTCGTCCTCTGGGACATAAGTTTCGATCGGAGCATATTCATATAATCAACATATACACCAATATTGACAATGACAATCACCATCCAACTCACCAGGATATTGGTTCAATCTTTCCAATATATTGATAAATATGGCCACAATCTCAAGCTCAAATAATGTCGTATCATGATTAGTATAGATACTTAAATGACCATCAATACAGCTTATTTGTCAGTGCAAGGATTACATGTATGAAATAATAGAATAAACATGTCTCCGCCCTAATCCTGCATTAGGGGCATAATATTTGTCCAAACATTCTTTAATGCACGTTTGCACTTCCTCTTTTAAGTCATTTAAATTTTAGACATGTATCTAAATAAAGTGTTCTCTTCTTGCATTATTAGAATTAGAATATCTCATACGATATGGGCATTAATAAGATAATTATTACTCAGTGGGTCGGTTCGCCGTAATGTCATGTCAACTCTCAATTCTCATAAATACAAATCTTGCTCAAACTAATAGCACAATCTCTGCAATTCTTATAGCTTTTCCATGATTTAGAATATAAGCACAATAACACCACAGCAACACGTAACAGCGTATACTTCGTCCAAAGATCCAATTATTTCATGTCACCGTTGCTGAAATGACGTATATATTAGTTAACATCTTAGTCAATAGAGGTTTTGCGTATCGTTTAAATTCCAGCCCGCACCAAAAGACAAATAAGTACAACTGTCCCAAAATGCTTATGCAATTCTCACATGAACGGCCATTGTTGTGCATACTATTAAGAACACAATGTGAATGGTGGGTCGTTCTACTTAGAAACAATGTACACTCGCAGATGTATATAGCACATTTTCACTATATAGGATGCTGGAAGTCTTTCCTGACCTATCTTAATATCGTCAGGGTTTTCACAAGCTTGATCTTAGGTCTCCTCAGATTCATATTCATTCATTTCATTAATCCAATTATTCATCTCGTCATATATGGTACCACTCGGGGTACATACAGCGTCTTATAATAATAATTAGGTATTTAACCACATTCAATCAACCCATTGATACGGGCAGGTTCGCAGCTAGATGTGAGACGAAGAGCAGCCGATGATAAACGTTTGACAATGACACGAAATGAAAGGCTAGAAGAAGAATTTTGAATAGTCCAAATATAGAAGCCCTTGTCCAAATAATCATCACTGCAAGACTCACGTCTACATATATAGACACTCACATAACATCTGGCAACTTCTTACACCGCTGCACAACTCCGCATCACCACGCTGAATTTAACTATTCTCCGCCTCTACCCGATCACACCTCACACTTCAATCCCCCTCTCATGACCGCCAGTAGAATATATGGTATCCCAATGAAGCAAATATTTAGAATAGCCACCTCGCGAAAGGCTGTTCTAATATACCGTTTAGTTACTTCTGTACCTCACCATCCACAACACAACAATATTGAGACTCGATATAGTCACATTGCTCACTCACGGCGACTAGTGATCCAATTATAGATTTACAGCCAAACTGCACCAGCATATTACATCATAAAAATTAACAACTAATGACTTTTTTTTTCTTTTTCATATTAATCTCCAAACAAATACTAAATAAATTGATGTACCAAATAAACATTCACCAAAATGTGGGATTAAGATTGAGCATGAATACTTTAACTAAATGTATATGCATATAATAACACATATGAGACTTATTGGTAGTTACACATTACTTAAGTAATTATACTGCAAGTATAGATAAACAATATCACATATGTTAAGATTTGGAGTATATTTTCATGTATATATACGTCTTGACAAAGCATAACTCATTGCAATGCCTAAATAAATTAAGTAAGCTCGGATTAGAAGGAAACAATCTCTTTGGATATTTGTAATTTAGTAACAATCCTAGAGAGGATATTTAGGATATTGTTACAATATGTTTATCCAAGTTGTTTTTTTTATAATAGATTCACTATTAGGGAGCATAAAATCCACACATCATAGTACTATTCATATGACCCAAAAATACGACATCACGCATACAATAAGTATCTTAGTGTTTTACGAAGTTCAATGAATTATATTTTAGTGGAATTTGAAGTGAAGTTGAATTTGAATAGAATATGGACTATGGATGGACTAGAAGTTGACATGGATCATGGGCCACGCACTCGAAAGAAGTGAGACGGAATTGCATATGCACATGTAGACACATAAAGCACATCAGCACAATAGATGCATCCTAGAGTCTGCTAAGGTCAGTCAAGGGTCTCCAAAAGGGTCCCATGACTAGGCTTAGAACGCTCCTTAACACATCCAGCCCGCTGTGATTATCAAAGAAGGTCTAAACCATTACGGTTTTGTAGGGCACGCAATCGCACGACATGGTGGGGATGGGCATCGAGCTTAAGAATTGGTTACATAGGTACTACACCAACGCCAATCTTAAGCGAGCCCCCCGCTCTGTCTCGAGTGTAGAACACACCCATATGAGACGTGTTGCCTAGAAAGAAGATACTCAGTGCCAACGACCTATGTACTGCGTAATGCAAGATGCCTAGCACCACATGTTCAATATTACATCGGTGAATTCGCGAGACTTTTCGAGTTTCGTCCAGTTGTTCAATAGGGTTTAAAACACCAAAGAACTCCCCCCCGCCAAAAAAACTATACGGGCATGGGGCGTCACCGGGCCGGACTGGGTTCGGTTCCTCTGCCCCATGGGGTACAGTCTCGGTTGAGACACCGTATTGCGAAAAATTGAATTCTTGCTATTTTGCATAGTGTGAGTATGCTTTGCATTAAGGGTCATAGAAACTCGAAATTGAATAGAGGAAGTCATCACCGCACTTCTTTCGGAAAGRTGCGGAACCCGTTTTAAGCCTTGTCGGCATAGTTCATGCAAGGGGAAGGACTCCATGTTAGGTCGTGCATCAGATCGGAATTAGGGGACGAGGGTAAGGGCGAAGCAGTGCACAACACCCCCCCCGCATCTAGCGGTCTACTAGGTCTCATTGCAAATTCACCAATTGTAATATCGAACAACATATATGTTTGTATTGATCCTTAGTTGTTATTAGGTGAGTTGATTAATGCATGTAAGCTTATTAATTGTTGTTACTTTGAATTAGGTCAAGATTCAAGGATCCTAAACCGTTTGTCCATAATTATCTTATTAGGCGTGACAATCAATTAATAGGTCTTTAATTAGCAAGAATAATGGTGATTAGAGAAAGTTTGTACAAGAATCGTTATCCCAAAAACAAAACAAAACAAAAATTAGATTTGAAATCGAATCCCCTTGCAAAGTGCTATTTACATGAGAAAAAAATAAATTAGTATTGACAATAATATTGAAATGAAATTGAAAACACATAAATGAGAGTTTATTACATTATAATTGATGTCAAATAGTTGATTATTCAATGTTACATGATTCAAAGTGATAAAAACAAGTAAAATCAAAGAATAATTAAAGAGAAGATAAGAAGGAGAGAACTTTTATGAGTTTTGTGGCCTCATAGGTTATACCAACAATGCGTGGTTGAACAATCGTCGAACGACTGCTTTGAATGCCTTAATCTCTTGATATGAATGTATATTGATATGTTTTTGAGTGTGTATTGAATTTGAAAGAGTTTTTTTTGAGAGTGTTTGGAAGAGAGGGACAGAGTTTGGACGAGAGAGAGCTGAGAGAGAGAGAATAGCCGAGCTTTTATCGTCCAAAGTTGCAAATGAGCTAAAGCCAAAAAGGCAAGAATTTGGGCGCAATTACGCCCAAAACAAGGCGCATTTATGCCCAAAACTGGGCGCAATTGCTCCCAGTACCTTGCCATTTTATGGCTGATTTCCCTTACCTTTTTTGAAGATTGCGTAGAATATAAAATRGAAATAAAATACCATTTGATTTTYTTTGATCGCGAAATTTTGACACAAAGTCACTYGTTGTTTTGGAGAGATATTCGTGTGGGCTCCACGCTCGGTTGCGAAGCTCCCGAAATGAGCCGTTTTGCTCGGGTGTGCGTTTTTGTTTAGGAAACTCATAACTATTTTCTCATAACTTCAAAAATTATGGAAAAATATGCAAAAAATTCCATAAAAAACATAGTTGATTTTTCCAAAATTTCGTTAATTTTGGAATTGTTTTCATAATTTAATTAATTATCGCAAGTTGATTAAATTGTTGAAAATTCCGAAAATTGCCAAAAATGCTTGGAAAAATTCCGAAAAATTCTAGAAAATGTCTAAAAATAAGTTAAATTCATTTTGAAATTAAATCGTATTTTTAAGGGTGCTTTGGGCGAGAAAAGGTTCTTTGACTTTGCAAATCGATATTCTAGAGCATTGTTTAAGGCAGTTATTCTTTAGAATTGGACCAATTGCAAGTGGTATAGTAGTTATATCATTGGCCTTTATGGAGGGACAAATATAGGTATCTACAGCAATTGCCACATTAGAGAGCTCCTACATGTCAATACGAGAAATATCATTAGTATCAACACTAACCATATTACAATCCATCTCATATTGTTCTCGTTCTGATAAAAACTCAAAATAATTTTCACAAGCATTTGCACTCTTTTCAGGAAAAGTAATGTTTCATTTATCAATTTCATCCTGAATTCCGTTTCTGAAAATTACACAATCACTAGTTTTGAGGGCATAATACCATTTGCAATAGATTTTTCKTTTTATTTCATTAGGATCTCTATCCTTTTGTCTACTCACTAGTTTAATCTTCTTAAACTTTAAGAGCCAATMAAATATCTTGTCGCATTTTTTAACATCAAATGRGTACTCTCTTCTTTTATCAATCTTAAAGTCTTTCTTTTGAGAAGACTTTTTGTTCACTAATTGAGGACAATTAAATAGTTGGCCTTGGACAAATTCAGCCATAGCCACATCCATTTGATCTTCATCCTGATCCATGCTCTCTTCTATGCTATTAGCATAGTTAGCATAATATTTATGTTTGCTTTTAGATTCTTCAGCCAAACATCTTTRATATGCTACTATCGRACTAGTCAGAGCCACGAAATCAAGGAAATATTGACCCTSYAATTACTTTCTAAAAGGAYAAGACAACCCTTTATGGACTATTGAAATAAATTCGGATTTGGMTAGGTTGAGATGACATCTGATTTTCGCTCTCATAAACCTGGAAATGTAATCTTCTACAAGTTCTCGTTGAGTTTCTTCCTTGAGTTTTGAATGATGACAAACTGCATTGAACTATATTTGTATGCAAGTTTCTGTTTGCATGTGCAGGTACACAAGACACAAGTTCAATGGATGAAAAGACGAAGCTTATGAAGCCAAGTCTTTAAGATTGCATAAAGACCAAGAGTACAAGAGACATAGTTTTAGGTCTTAGATGCAATGTAAGTAGTATTTGGATTTTTTAATGCACTATAAAGTGTTGAGTCCTCTAGTGTTTTGAGTGATGACAAATAGCTGCAAGAACATGTACATTAGTCTCATGAATACAGCTTGTCTGAACAGCTGAGATACCGTTCTTGGTCACTTGAAAGATAGTGACATTTATGCTAACAAGTTATATTGTGCAAATTACTATATGTGTTTGGCATACASGAATTCCAACTATTGAAGCAGAAAGTCCTTCYAGGAAGATTTGAGAAGATCAAATTTAGTATGAAGATCAAGGAAGCTTCGAGAAGTTGAAGAACAATGAAGATAAGTTCTAGAATCAGAAATWAGTCTTCTTGTTGTATAAGTGCATAAATGTGTTTTTTGAGTACTTGTATTATTGGTTGATGGCATTAGGCTTTAAATTTTCTCTCTTAGAGTTGAAGGCAACTAAACAACTAAACCAGTTGGTTTTGTTTGACATCTTGCACCTACCAGTTCGGGAAGAATAGTGTGACTGTTCACAACGCGGATCACTTATCGAGCAAGAATGATTTTTGGAAAAGGTTTTCTTAAAAACGATTTTGTGAACAGTCTTTTCTTAAAACGTTTGTAATGAACTTCAAAGATGGATCGTGGTGGGAATAATTGTTTGGTATTGGTAATTTTCTGAATGGCAATTAAAGTAACATAAGATATTAATAATCATCGAAGTATGATAAAATAGTTATAGACTTTCCTAAAATATATGGAATAGATATATCTTTATTGTATCTTTCTATATTCTAGGGTTGCAACACAAGTATTTCTAGGCCTTTGGCTATAAATATCCATGCGATCATAGACTCACGAAAATAGTTGTCTCCAGGGTTTTCAAGAGTTATCATGAGAGAAAAAGAGAAAGAAAAAGTCTTAGCAATGATCAAGCAAGCATTTTCATACCACAATACTGCACAGATATTGAGCGATTTTCATATACTCTTGTAAGCTCATAAAGTGAGTAATTTAAGAGATGCATTGTATTGATATCACCAACCGAAGGGTTGTGGCTGGGTAGTAATTGTGGAGTTCAGTTGCGAGTGCTTGTGAGTTCAAGTGCAAATTAGCGCCACTGGGTTGAGTGTGGGGTGACTTGTGTGTGTGTGAGTTCACATACATTGTGAGTGAGGCTTGCTTTGTTATTTTAGAGTTAGATTTAATAAAAGTAACTGTAAGGTAGGAACGTAGCCCAGAGTTGGGTGAACCTCGTTAAATTATGTGTGTCTTTATCATTATTGCTCGATATCGTCTAGCGTACTGTTCGACACTTATTCCGCTACGAGTCTAGTCCACTGGTCTACTTTACTAGAACAATCACAATAGAAAAACTTTAATAGGCACCAATTCACTCCCTCTTGAGTACCTTAAAGAAACTCTTTAATGGTATCATAGCCGTAAGCTTTCTGTACGGATAACACCTAGAAGTTGATCATGAGTACTCAGGAGACACAAGGATTGGTTACGATAGCAAAACACCCAAGTTTAATGAAAAGAACTAGCAGCCTAGTGGAAGAACAGAATGCAAACATTCATCATTGCATTGACTATGAATGCTGGATTATTGTAAAAAACTGTCCAGTCGTGGTCAAGCAAGAGTCGCTCATCAGGTGTGGTCATAGTGAAGAAGAAGCGAATACATAAGCACAATTATGACACTAGAGAAGAATGCAAAGCATGTCTCCTACAGCAAGCCATTGCAGAGAGTGAGACCAACATAATCTCAACATGTTGTCGCAGCCAAGGAGATCTAGGATACCCTAGAAATCTTGCATATGAGGGTACCTACGAGGTAAAACGTTCTAAGATTAGATTTACATGTCAAAATATGAAGCTTTCATAATGAACAAAATGAGAATATATGATGCTTTGGACGCTTCATGACTATAGTAAATGAATCTAAAATATTGGTAAGAACTTTACTGTCGAGGACCTGGTAGGAAGTGCTTAGAAGTCTTAGAGGTGCTGGACAACAAAGGTGTCTACATGTTATGAGGCAAAAGATTTAACTGTTCCTCAACTAGAACAATTGATCGGTTTAC
>SNQN01001634.1:59733-81317 GCA_008642245.1 Bassia scoparia | reverse complement strand
AACTTAAACATTGTCACTCAACTTGCTCTATATTTCACTCTTCAATTTCGTGTGTTTTACCATTTTTAAATACACTACCTAAAATAGTTCAAAGTAACAATAAAAAAAAAATCTAAGCTTTCATTAGAATTTCATAATATTTTCTTACAAAATTAGTAAATATCGTGTATCGAACGGGTTCTAAACTAGTTTATACATGTTCCAAAGTCAACATCATTTAACAATTTTTCTGTTCTTTCTTTAATAAAAAAAATTGCATTTATTTCTTTGAAATGGTACTAAAAAAATATTGTTACTAACTATCATGATTTATTATCAATAATAAATAACTAAATTAGAAGTCCACTTTATGCATGTCGAACATCATAGCCATCAAATAATTTACAATTTGATTCTCTTATATATATCCACCGCAATAAAAAATTAACAAGGTACTACTATATACTCCCTTCGTATCGCAAAAATTGTAACACTTTCTAAAATTGGTTGTAATATAATAATTGCAACACTTGTACTTGTTTCTATTTTTGGTAATGTTTTCATACTAATTTTTCTTATCATCCAGTTTTTTTTTTTTTTTTGGGTGCTGAAGAGGGGCAAATCCCTAAACAAAACAAAAGAACTAGTTCCTAACTAAGCGTGGAATAGCATAGCCAGCAAAATATTCATGAAACAGTGGAGCCATCTCAGCAGGGACCTCGTCATAGTGCATTATAGGAATATCTTGCAACACACCTCTGTTAGCCAATTGATCCGTAATACGATTACTCTCTCTGTAGCAGTGAATGACACTAAAATGATCACCAAAATTTCGAACAATCCTCCTGCTCTGATTCACTATATTGAAGCACTCTCCTCCTTGATAGTTATAGTTTGTTAGCACATGTAGACATGCTTGATTATCCACTTGTAGTAGCAATTTGCGTATGCCCATACYTTGAGCCATTTGTAGACCATGTAGAATAGCCTTCATCTCTGCTTTGTAAACTGTGCATATGCCATAATTGGAAGAGAATGCTCGAATAAACTTCCCATTACAATCACGCAATACCCCTCCACCCCCAACAGCACCAGGGCTACCCTTGGTCGCCCCATCCGTATTAAGGGCAAACCAATCAAAGGGGGGCTCTCCATTAGACAAAGATCTCACGAGTCGAGCCTCGAATTGGAGCGATAACTGGTCCAATGAGATGAGAAGCTCGCAATTGTTCCTCAAATTTTAATAAAAGAAAGGAGAAGATATCATGAGGGATATCTTCAAGGTGGTTGAAAACGACGTTTTTTCTCCATCGCCAAATCCACCAAATAGTGACCCCAAAACTCGAAGGCCATTTAGTATGTTCCTGAACGTGTTCTGCCTTCAAGTTGGTAATTATCCACTTCTGTAAATCATCTTGAAAAAATCCAGAACTTCTCGCAATACCTCCTACTAAATGCCAGATACTTCTTGAACTTGGACAATAGCGCAGAAGATGGATTAAAGTTTCTTCATCACCCCCGCATCTCTGGCATCTCGGGTCATCAGTCAGGTGTCTTTTGAGCCTATTCGAGTTGCAAAGTAGAAGATTATGCATTATAAGCCAGAGAAGAACCCGAATTCTTTGTTGTAGAGGTGCCTTCCAGATCATATCCCATTGATCATTGGTGGGTGTGTCCTCTTCATTGCAAATTAGCTTAAGAGCGTATTTAATAGAAAAACCTCCCTTTGTACTACCTTTCCAGTACAAAAGATCCCTAACCGAGTCATCTTCTATGAGTTCATGGGAGGTAATTTTCTTAAGAGTGTCTTGTGAGAATAAGTTTCCAAAAAGATGCCACTTCCAACCAAGTCCATCCTCCCACATGTCATGCACCATAACTTAATTTAATTCCTTTGGAATATGAGTAGTGCAAACATCCCTAAGGGTTGTCTCAGTTGCCCAAATATCATCCCAAAAATGGATGATTTTTCCATTGCCTCAAGCCTTAGCAGCTCCACGTTTAAGGATGCTAGCATTGTGAGTAATGCCACGCCAAACATTCGACATGTTTGGTTTTGGTTCAAACATGTTGATATCGCATCGACCCTTGCAATACTTGTGGCTCAACACCCTAGCCCAGAGTGCATTTGGTTCAGTCAACATTCTCCACCCTAGCTTTGTAAGGAAAATGGCATTGGATTGCCTTGAAGAACGAAGGCCAAGACCTCCATTTGATTTATCCTTAAGAGTCTCCCACGAGATTAAATGGATTTTCCTAGTTTCCTCATCACCACCCCACACAAATCTCCGTGTTTTTAAGTTCATCACATATTAATCTGGGGATCTTAGCAGATTGCATTGAATAAAATGCCAGATTATTCAAGGTGGATTTAGCTAGGGTGATTCTCCCAGCTAAAGAAAGGTATTTGGTTTTCCAACCTGCCAAACGTCGATCAATTTTCTCACACAAATGGACAAACGTATTGTGAGTCACCCTACTCATTAAAGTTGGCATCCCAAGATACATCCCAAGGTCATCCGTTACTTTCATGTTAAGCACAGTGCCAATAATTTGATGTATAAATTCAGGAGGTGTATTATTAGAGAAGTACACAGTAGACTTCGAGTGACTAACCTTTTGGCCCGAGGCCTCACAGAAACGGTTCAAGCACTCCAAAATAACTGTAACTTGATCTAACGTTGCCTCAGAAAAAAGAATAATGTCGTCGGCAAAAAAGAGATTTGAGAGGAGTGGACCATTGCGGTTTGCTCGAATAGGTTTCCACTTCTCTTTAATTATGGTTTCTTCAATTACTTGATTCAAACATTCCATGCAAAGAATAAAAAGATATGGAGAGAGAAGGTCCCCTCGACGTACCCCTCTTGATGGCTTGAAAGATTGAGTATCTTCTCCATTCCAGAGAATGCTCAACTGGGAACTTGTTACACATTCCATAATAGTATCAATCATTACTTGAGGAAAATGCATCTCACATAGGGTTTCTCGAGTGAAATCCCACTTGAGTCTATCATATGCTTTTTCAAAATCAATTTTCAAAGCCATAAAACCTTTGCTGATGCCTTTCTTGAGTTTCATGGAATGAATAACCTCTTGGACAATTACAATATTGTCACAAATTTGCCTTCCAAGCACAAAGCTCGTCTGAGTGTTTGAAGTGATGTAAGGAAACACTAGTTTCAATCGATCGACAATCGCTTTTGTAATTATCTTGTATGCCACATTACATAAGCCAATGGGACGAAATCTAGAAGGTGATGAGTCAGGATGATCGACCTTGGGTATGAGACAGAGGAAAGTATCATTCAACAAAGGAGGCAACCCTTTTCCTTCCAGCGCAAACAAAACCATGGAATGGACATTAGGAGAGACTAACTCCCAATGTTTTTGGTAGAATAGAGCTTGATAACCGTCTGGACCTGGTGCTTTGAGAGAATGCATGTGTTTGACAACTCTGTCAATATCACTTTTAGTATAAGGTCGTGTCAATGAGTTCAATTGTGCAGTAGGAAAATCAGGACATATGCTAACTGGGAGTGTGGAATGGTATGGTTGACCATCATCAGTAAATAATTTAGTAAAAAAAATCAACCACCATATGTTGCACTTGGCTTTTGTCTTCAATCCAGTTACCATGAGGATCTTTGAGAGCCACAATCTTATTTTCCCACCTCCTTGATATCGTGCTTAGGTGGAAAAAAGTTGTATTTCGGTCCCCATTAGAAATCCAGTCTAATCGTGCCTTTTGATACCAATGCAATTTCTCTTGGGCTAATACTTCATCCAACTCCCTCCTCAATTTGGATTCAAGCTTGATTAGGCTTGAATTTCTTTGTTGTGCTAGGGAGCGTTGAATTGGATGCCATCAATTCTTGCTAAGAGTTGTTTTTTCTTTCGAAAGATATTGTGGAAGGTTGTTTTATTCCACTCTTGGAGTTCATCTGAGAGTTCATGTAGCATAGGAAGTAAGGGATTATTTGTTCGCCATTTAGAGCATGAAATCATGGAAGGATTCATGGGTGATCCAAGCTGCATGAAAGCAAAAAGGTCTGTTGACCTGGTCTACTGGAGCAAAACCATTTGGACTGATCAGGAGTGGGCTATGGTCACTTTGTAGGGCCGGGAGGTGTTTTACTTTAGCGTTGTCAAAGTTCAGTCCCRACTTTGTAGTGCAAAGGYCACGATCTAATCTTGCACTTCTTCGAGTTTCAGTTGAATTTCCACGTGCCCACGTGTGCGAATTACCAGTAAATTCCACTTCTAGAAGTTCCATATTATCAATCCAAGCATTGAATRTAGCATTTCGTCTGTGAGTGTCAGCAGTATTTACATTCCTTTCCCATGAATGCKTTGTTTCATTAAAATCTCCAGCAAGGAGCCATGGTTCATCATGYGTTCTTGCAAATTCTTGTAGGTCACGCCACAGATCTTGTCTCTTGGTTGGATTAGGGKTGGCATATACAGCCGTAAAATACCAAGGTATTTCCCCCTTYCGTATTATCTCGACAGTGAGATATTGTTGGGTCTTCCCAATCAAGTTAACAGTGACATAGTTGCGTTGCCAAAATAACCAAATACCCCCAGAGAAACCATTGGCATCTACTCGATCATGACCATCAAATTTGATTAATTTAGCTATTGCTTCTGCTTGRTGGCCCCCCATGTGGGTTTCCACCAAGGCTACCACCAAAGGTTTATGCAGTCGAATTAATTCTTTCAACACTGCCATAAATTCTTTATTCCCAGCACCCTGCACGTTCCAAACCATGCACGTGATCGGTGCCTTTGAAGTATGAAAAATTTGATTGTTATTCATTAAAGAAGAAGAAAGTGTGTGATGACAAGCTTCTCTGATGAGATTAAATAATCTTTGATCTTAGTTTGGGAATTTTAAGCGTCAAAATTAATTCTGGTAGCATTGGGGATGGTTCTCTCCATGTGTGGAACTCCAATTCCATTCGATACATCTGGGGGTCGAGGATTCCCATGTAAGGGGTCTCCATCGGACTCCCAATGCATAAAATTTTCTCCGGTGGTATGTTTTGCAGTTGAGTGGTGGGTAATGGAATGGACATGGTTGTGGTGAGGTGTTGGAATATTTGGTTGAATATTTTCCTGTTGGGGAAGGGTTGTGTGAGTCTTGTGGGTGTCTTGTAGTGGCTTGGGGGAATAGATTATGTCGTTATCCGAGTTTGCTTGGTGTTCATCAAGGTTTTTTTCCCTCTGGGACAGTGCTTTTGGTGGGTTGAGTCGTGAATGGGTTAGGGTTTTTTTTGTCCATTGCTTTGCCTTGGGTTTAGATTTGGATTGTGATGGATTTGGGGTAGTGTTTCCAAAGTGGAAGGGATTTTTTTTTTTTTTGCTAAAGTAGGCATGTTTGGTGTGATATTTACTAGGTCAACTGTTTCCAATATTGGAGATAATATTGGTGAGATTGTTCCCAAATTTTTTGGAGTGATTTGTAGGTTAGGGAGGTTAGTTTCCACCAAATTATCCGTTGTTTGCTTTTCGAGGATTTGGAATCGAGATCCTCCCGCTCTTTGTGGATTTGAATTTGAGGGATTTTTTCCATCCGCTAGTTGGCCAAAAATTGAGGTGGAGGAATTGTGTTTTGGTGGCTGGCAACGAGGTGGTTTTTTAATATGCATCCAGTCACCATACTCAGTGTCCACCAGTAGTGGTTGTTCCTTAAAAATCAGAGCAGGTTCAGTTGGTTACAAGTCCACTGCATTTGAAACTTGTTCCTGATCAGGTTATGGACTTCGAGTGCATGTGCATGAAGCATTTTTGTATCCAATTTTGCCACATTGGAAACAAATCATTCGTAGGCCTTTATATTGAATCTTCCACACTTTTCCTTGCAACCAAAACTTAGCAAGTAATGGCTTTGTGATGTCAATTTCAACATTGAGCCTCGTGAATTGTCCACGTTCTGCATCGGCTGTATTCTTGTCAATGCGGAGAACCTTCCCAATCTTGCTCCCAATTTTTTTAAAAAAAATCCTCATCGAAATATTCAACTGACAGATGTGGAATTCTCACCCACGCAGTTAAAAATCGAATTGGAGCATCATCTGGAATGAAATTCGGTATCCATTTCTGAATTGTGAGATAGCTATCACCCAGTATCCACGGACCTTGTGTCATCACATGATGATAATCATCCACCGATGAAAATCTAGCCACAAAATACTCATTATCAATGTCAGTTAACATGAGCTCTCCCTTGAGTTTCCATTTGCTTTTTAACCTTTTCATGAATGACAAGTAACCAATTTTAACATCAAACATTTTGATGATCAGGGCATGCTTAGCTTCCAAGGTCTTCTCAATCTTTGCTTCTCTTCTTTGGTGAGCAGGATTGCTAGACAATTATCTCCAATAATAGTGTCATCAGAGAGTTCATCTTCATCATCCACATATTGTTGGGACTCACTTTGATGTGTTGAAAAAACTAGATCTCTGAAGGACATATTTGGTGATACCCTCGTTGAATTTGGGGGCATAGCAGCAGTTTCAAAATCCATATTTTGTGTATTGGATTGATCAAAGATGTAATTTGTAATCTTGCGCTTAGKTTTTTTAATGGAACGATGCAATTGACCAGCTTCCTCATTCGAAGGATGAAGGGTTGAAGGGGGCAGGGAAGAAGGGSGGAGAGAGGAACCAGAGAGAGAATTCATTCTTTTKCAGTAATTTAACTTGCTCTATATTTCACTRTTCAAWTTCGTGTGTTTTACCATTTTAAGTACACTTCCTAAAATAGTTCAAAGTAACAATCAAAATAAAAATCTAAGCTTTCATTAGAATTTCATAATATTTTCATACGAAATTAGTAAATATCGTGCATCGCACGGGTTCTAAACTAGTTAATACATGTTTCAAAGTCAACATCATTTAACAATTTTTCTGTTCTTTCTTTAATAAAAAAAATTGCCATTTATTTCTTTGAAATGGTACTAAAAAATATTGTTACTAACTATCATGATTTATATTATCAATAATAAATAACTAAATTAGAAGCCCACTTTATGCATGTCGGATCGAACATCATAACCATCAAATAATTTACAATTTGATTCTCTTATATATATCCACCGCAATAAAAAATTAACAAGGTACTACTATATACTCTCTCCGTATCGCAAAAATTGTAACACTTTCTAAAATTGGTTGTAATATAATAATTGGAACACTTGTACTTGTTTCTATTTTTGATAATGTTTTCATACTAATTTTTCTTATCATCCAGTTAACCACATGGTATAAATAATTTGTTGGGATCACTAGTACAAATAATTTGTCATCACATAGTTACTGCCCAAAACAAAAGTACATCACATGCTTACACATTAAATATCCTTAGTCTTATTTAGGAAGTTAACATAACTTAATACAAGTGTTGTGATTTTTTCCGATACGGAGGGTGTTGTAGCAAATAAAACGTGTCCTGGCTACAGTATTTCCCTAGCTTTTGGGTTGAGAGATGGGTGAAGGCTTCCCTTCAATGCTACCTCGGGAGAGCTGACCCTATATTGGACAAACGTACGAACTTTGACTCTTATTGTCTTCCTCCTGGCCAAGTCAAGGTGAGACCTAGCACTAGTCAATGATGTGGAACGTCTTGCTCCGTTCCTAGCACCTCCAAAGTGGTCTGACACTTGCACAAAAGAAAATAATCCTATTCGGATTATCTCCCCTCTGATGCTTAAATATGTACGGATTTAAGGGAATAAAAGTGCTAGGCTAGTGAGAGAAAGTAGTGAGTGATGCTTTCAAATTTGGTAGAAGTTGAATGCAATTAATGATTCTAAGGTGTGCCATAAATGAGGTTTTTCGGGGTTTTTATAGGCAATCCCTCAAAAACCTTGGCAACCTTTGGATGTGTGACACTTGTCACCCATCCACACCCTCTATCATTCATTCTCTACTACTGTTTTAGTTAGAGCTGTAAATGGGTCGACTTGGGTTGGGTTCAGGTCGACCCATTAACATTATTGGGTCAAAACCCTTAACCCGAACCCAACCTATTAAGGTTAATGGGTTGAAATATTCAACCCAACCCAACCTGCAAATTAATGGGTCAACCTGATTTTGACCCATCAACCCATTATTAACAATTAACTTTTTATTATTTAGAAAATTAATCTGATTATGACCCAATAAGGTGACAATTAAAAGCCTTCATACAAATAAGTATTGTATTACGAAGTACAAAGAAGCAAAAGGAGGACCAATAGATCAGCCATTCAAAGTAAATTTGAGCCAAAAATGTTAAAACCCACTATAGAAGCTAAGTAGAAAATATAAGGGTTTTATAAATTAGCAGGTTCATAGGTCGACTCAACCCGCCAACCTAACCCATTTAATAAATGGGTTAGGTGGGTTGAAATCAGGTTGTAAATTTCAACCTGACCCAACCCATTAATTAAATGGGTTGGGTCGACCCAATAATCWTAATGGGTCGAAAATCTTGACCCAACCCTTTATTAATGGGTTCGGGTTGAGTTGGTGGGTTGGGTCAGTTTTTGCAGCTCTAGTTTTAGTGTAGGAACGTCAGATCTCTGTTCTGTTTCAGCCTAGATTAGTTAAATTAGTAGCGCTTGCCACGTAGATCACTTTGATCTAATATTCGAAGGACACGTGAACAAGAATTTTCCATGTCACATCAGAGGGAGTGTATTGTTATATTTTCCCCGGATAGTAAAACATTCTCTTAAATTATCGGTATATTAGATTGTCAAACTATTACTATGTCATTAGCCTAATCACGTCTTTTTTTTTTTTTTTTTGGTGCTGAAGGGGTCAAAGCCAAAAAACAAAAGAACTAGTCAACTAACTGTAAGCGTGGAATATGTAAGCAAGCAAATCTTCATGAGCAGTGAGCCATCTCAGCAGGACCGTCGTCATAGTGCAACTTAAGGAATAACTTGTCAACACACCTCTGTTAGCCAATTGAGCCATAAATAACGATCAACTCTTCTTCTGTCAGCAGTGAATCGAAACTAAATGATCACCAAAATTTCGAACAATCTCCTGCTTCACTGATTCACTATATTGAAGGCACCTCTCCTCCTTGATAGTTATAGTTGTTTTGCACATTGATACACATGCTATTTCCCACTTGTAGTAGCCAATTTGGCGCGTATGCCATAACGTGAGGCCAATGTCAGACCATGTAGAATAGCTTCATTCTCCGCTTTGTAAGCTATGGCATAATGCCATAATGGAAGAGAATGCTTGAACTAAGTTTATCTAATCACGCAATACCGGCTCCACCGCCCAACGCACAGGCTACTCTTGGTCGTCATCCTATTAAGGGCAAACCAATCAACAGGGGGGCTTCCATTGGATCAAAGATCTCACGAGTCAGGGCCTCTAATGACGATAAGCTGGTCCAGAGAGGTGGGAAGCCTCGCAGATTGTTCTCAAATTTTAGATAAAAAGAAGGTGAAGATATCATGAGGATATCTCACAGGGTGGGTTGAAACGAACGTGTTCCTCCATCGCCAAAATCCACCAAATAGTGACCGACACTCGAAGGCCTTCTAGTAGTTCCTGAACGGGCGTGTTCTGCTTCAATGTTGTAATTATGCCACTTCTTGTAAAATCAACTTGAAAAAATCCAGAATTCTCGCATACCTCCTACGAAATGCCGAGATACTTCCTTGAAATTGGACAATAGCGCAGAATGATGGAAATAAAGTTCTATCATTCACCCCAACATCCTGGGCTACATGCAGGAGGGTACTTTAGAGACTATTACGATTGCAAGTAGACGATTGTGCATTATAAGCCAAGAAAACCCGGAATTCTTTGTTGTAGAGGTGTTCTTCCAGCATATCAACACATTGATCATTGGTGGGAATGTGTCCTCTTCATTTGTGGAATTAGCTTAAGAGCGTATTTAAAGAGAAACCTCCTTCGTACTACCTTCCAGTACAAAAGATCACCCAACCGTGTCAATCTATCTCTATGAGTTCATGGGAGGCAATACTTTTAGAATGAATCTTGTGAAGAAATATCAAGTATTTCCATATGCCAGTATCCAACCGAGTCATCCTCCCACAAAATTACTGTAATGTCATGCACATAAACTCATTTAATCTCCTCTGGAAATATGAGTATGCAAACATCCTAAGGTTACTCTAGTTGTCCCAAATATACCCAAAATGGATGGTTTTCCATTGCTCAGCGTTAGCAACCCGTTTAGGATGCTGAAATTGTCAGTAATCGCAGCTAACATTCGACAATGTTTGGTTTGGTTCAAACATGTTGATATCAGCATCGGGACCCTTGCAAATACTTGTCGGCTACAACACCCCTAGACCCAGAGTGCATCATTGGTTCAAGTCAACATTCCTCCACCTCAGCTTAATGTAACAAAAATGGGCATTGGATTGCCTGAAGACGAAGGGCCAAGACCTCATTTGAGTTTATGCTTTGAAGAGTCTCCACGAGATTAATGGATTTTCCTAGTTTCTCATCACCTCACCACAAATCTCCGTGTTTTTTTATCAAGTTCATCACATATTACTCTAGGGAATCTCTTTAGCAGATTGCATTGAATAAAGCCAATTATTTCAAGTGGATTTAGCTAGGTGATTCTCCAAATAAAGAAAGGTTTTATGTTTTCCAACCCGCAAAACAGTCGATACATGTTTCTCACACAAGATGGACAAACGTATTGTGAGTCACCTATCATTAGTTGCGATCCCAAGTAATCCGAAGGTCATCGTTATTCATGTAAGGACAGTGGCTAATTGATGTATACTTCAGGAGTGTGTAAGTTATAGAGAACGTACAAGCAGTGACTTCGAGTGACGTAATCTTCTGGCCGAGGCCTCACAGAATGCGGTTCAAGCACTCCAAAATAACATGCTAATTGATCCAAGTTGCTCAGAAAAAGAATAATTTCGTCGGCAACCAAAGCAGATTTAGAGGAGATGGCACATTGGGCTAGTAGAATATGGTTTCACTTCTCTTGAATTATGAGTTTCTTCAGATTACTCAGTTGATTTCAAACGTTCATGCAAAGAACAAAGAATATGGGGAGAAGGGGTCCCTTAACGTACTCTCTAGATGGCGTTGAAAGATTGAGTACATTCTCCATTCCAGAGAACTACTCAACTGGAATTGTTACACAATTCATAGGATAGTATCAATCATTACTTGAGGAAATGCATCTCACAGAGGGTTTCTCGGTGAATCCCTTGAGCTATGATAATGGCTTTTCAAATCATTTTCCCAAGCCATACGACCTTTGCTGGCTTCCTTGAGTTTCATAGGAATGAATACGCTTTGGACAATTACAATAATTTCACAATTTGCTTCCGGCAATAGCGTCTGATGTGTTTGACAGTGAGTTGTAAGGACCCTGGTTTCACGATCGAACAATCGCTCTTCGTAATTATCCACTTGATGCCTCATACATAGACCAATGAAGACGAAAATTAGAGAAAGGTGAGGGTCAGAGAAATGACCTTGGGTAAAATGAAATAGAGGAAAGTGACCCCCCCCCCCTCCACTTCATTCAACAAAGGAGAGCAACCTCTTTTCCTTCCAGTGCAGAAAAACCATAATGGAATAAACATTAGGAGAGACTAACTCCCATGTTTTTTGGTCGAATAGCTTGGATAACGCCTGGACCTGGTTTTTGAGAGAATGCATTGTTTGAGCAATCTGTCAATTCACTTTTTGTATAAGGTCGTGTCAGTGAGTTCCATTGTGCAGTAAGGAAACTCAGGACATATGCTAACGGGAGTGTGGATGGTATGGTTGACATTCATCAGTAAATAATTTAGTAAGAAAAGTCACACACTCATATGTTGCCATTGCTTTTTTCTTTCATCAGTTACCATGAGGATCTTGTTGAGAGCCACAATCTTATTTTTAGCCAACATCCTTGATATCGTCAGCTTAGGTGGAAAAGTTGTATGTTCGGCCCCCATCAGAATCCAGTCTAATCGTGGCCTTTGTGATACCAGTAATTCTCTCTTGGGCTAATACTGTCATCCAAATCCCTCCGTCAATTTGGATATTAGAGCTTGATTAGGCCTTGAATTGTCTTTGTTGTGCTAGGGAGCGATTGGATGTCATCAATTCTTGCTATGAGTTGTTTATTTCTTTCGAAAGATATTTGTGGAAGGTTGTTATTTCCACGTCTTGGAGTTATCTGAGAGTTCATGTAGCATAGAAAGTAAGCGGGATAATTTGGTCCGCCATTTAGCTGCCATGAAATCATGGAAGGATTAATGGGTGATCAAGCTGCATGAAAGCAAAAGGTCTATTTGACCTGGTCTAACAGGAGCAAAACCTTTGGCTGATCAGTGAGTGGTGTAGTGGTCACTTTGTAGGGCCGGGAGGTGTTTTACTTTAGCGTTGTCAAAGTTCAGTCCTACTTGTAGTGCAAGGGACGATCTAATCTTGCACTTCTTCGAGTTTCAGTTGAATTTCCAGTGCCCACGTGTGCGAATTACCAGTAATTTCAACTTCTAGAAGTTCAGTATTATCAATCCAGCATTGAATCTAGCATTTAGTCTGTGAGTGTCACAGTATTTAATTCCTTTCCCAGAATGCATTGTTTCATTAAAATCTCCAGCAAGAGCCATGGTTCTCATGGGTTTTGCAAATTTCTTGTAGGTCACGCATCAGGATCTTGTCTCTTGGTTGGATTAGGGATGGCATATACAGCGTAAATACCAAGGTATTTCCCCTTCGTATTATCTCGACAGTGAGATATTGTTGGGTCTTCCCAATCAAGTTTAACAGTGACATAGTTGCGTTGCAAAATACCAAATACCCCCAGAAGAAACCATTGGCATCTACTGTCATGAATAAAATTTGATTAATTTAGCTATTGCTTCTGCTTGCTGGCCCCCATGTGGGTTTCCACAGGGCTTACACCAAAGGTTTATTGCAGTCGAATTAATTCTTTCAACACTGCATAAATTCTTTATTCCCAGCACCTGCACGTTCCAAACATGCACGTGATCGTGCTTTGAAGTGTGAAATTTTTGATGTTATTCATTAAAGAGAAGAAAGTGTGAGCTTACAAGCTTCTCTGTGTGTGATTAAATAATCTTTGATCTTCATTGGGAATTTTAAGCGTCAGAATTAATTTCTGGTAGCATTGGGGATGGTTCTCTCATGTGTGGAACTCCAATTCCAGTTGATACATCTGGGGGTCGAGGATTCCATGTAAGGGGTCTCCATCGGACTCCCAATGCATAAAATTCTTCCGAGGGTATGTTCTGCAGTTGATGGTGGGTAATGGAATGGACATGGTTGTGGTGAGGTGTTGGAATATTTGTTGATAATTTCCCTGTTGGGGAAGGTTGTGTGAGTCTTGTGGTTGTCTTGTAGTGGGTTGGGGGAAGGATTATGTCGATATCCGAGTTTTGCTTGGTGTTCATCAAGGTTTTTTTTCCTCTGGGAGCAGTGCTTTTGGTGGGTTGAGTCGTGAATGGGTTAGGTTTTTTTTTGTCATTGCTTTGCTTGGGTTTAGGTTTTGGATTGTGATGGATTTGGGGTAGTGTTTCTAAAGTGGAAGGGATTGTGTTTTGGCTAAAGTAGGCATGTTTGGTGAGATATTTGCTTGGTCAATTGTTTCCATATTGGAGATAAATATTGGGGTGAGATTGTTGCCAAATTTTTTGGAGTGATTTGTGGGTTAGGGAGGTTAGTTTCCTCAAATTATCCGTTGTTTGCTTTTCGAGGATTTGGAATCGAGATCCTCCCGCTCTTTGTGGATTTGAATTTGAGGGATTTTTTCATCCGCTAGTTTGGCCAAAATTGAGGTGGAGGAATTGTGTTTTGGTGGTTGCAACGAGGTGGTTTTTTAACATGCATCCAGTCACCATACTCAGTGTCACACGTAGTGGTGTTCTTAAAAATCAGAGCAATTTTCAGTTGGTTGCAAGTCATTGCATTTGAAACTTGTTCCTGATAGGTTTGTGGATCGAGTGCATGTAATGAAGCATTTTTGTATCCAATTTTGCACATTGGAACAATCATTCTAGGCTTCATATTGAATCTTCCACATTTTCTTGCAACCAAACTTAGCAAGTAATGGCTTTGTGGATGTGAATTTCAACACTGAGCCTCGTGAATTGTCACGTTCTGCAATGGTTTGTATTCTTGTCATGCGGAGAACGCTTCCAATCTTGCTCCAATTTTTTTAAAAAATCCTCATCAAAAATATTCAACTAACAGATGTGGAATTCTCCCCACGCAGTTAAAAATCGAATTGAGCATGCATCTGGAATGAAATTGGGTATCATTTCCGAATTGTGAGATAGCTATCACCAGTAGCCACGAACCTTGTGTCATCACATGATGACAATCATCCACCATGAAAATCTAGCCACAAAATATCATTACAATGTCAGTTAACATAGCTCCTTCCCTTGAGTTGCTATATGCTTTTTTAACCTTTTCATGAGTGACATGTACCAATTTGTAACATCAACATTTTGATGATCAGGGCATGCTTCCAAGGTCTTCTCAATCTTTGCTTCTCTTTCTTTGGTGAGCCAGGATTGCTAGACACAGTTATCTCTAATAACAATGTCATCAGGGAATTCATCATAATAGAGAGTTCATCTGCATCATCCACAATTTGTTGGGACTGCTCTTTGATGTGTTGAAAAAACTAGATCTCTGAAGGACATATTTGGTGATACCCTCGTTGATTTTGGGGGCATAGCAGCAGTTTAAACATCTATTTTGTGTATTGGATTGATCAAAGATGTAATTTGTAATCTTCGGCTTAGCTTTTTTAATGGAACGATGCAATTGATTAGCTTCCTCATTCGAAGGAGAAGGGTTGAAGGGGCAGGGAAGAAGGGCGGAGAGAGGAACCAGAGAGAGAATCATTTCTTTTACAGTAATTTAACTTGCTCTATTTTCACTCTTCAATTTCGTGTGTTTCTATCCATTTTAAGTACTTCCTAAAATAGTTCAAAGTAACATCAAAATAAAAATCTAAGCTTTCAATTAGAATTTCATAATATTTTCATACGAATTAGTAAATATCGTGCATCGCACGGATTTCTAAACTAGTTAATACATGTTTCAAAGTCACATCATTTAACAATTTTTCTGTTCTTTCTTTAATAAAAAATATTGCCATTTATTTTTTGAATGTACTAAAAAAATTGTTATAACTATCATGATTTATATTATCAATATAAAATACTAAATTAGAAGTCCACTTTATGCATGTCGGATCGAACATCATAACCATCAAATATTTACAATTGATTCTCTTATATATAATCCGCAATAAAAATTAACAAGGTACTCTATATACTCTCTCCGTATCGGCAAAATTGTAAACTTTCTAAATTGGTTGTAATATATAATTGAAACACTTGTACTTGTATCTATTTTTGGTAAGTTTTCATACTAATTTTTCTTATCATCCAGTTACACATGGTATAAATAATTTGTTGGGAACTAGTAAAATTATGTTCATCAAATAGTTCCCTGTCAACAAAAGTACATCAATATGCTTACACATTAAATATCCTTAGTCTTATTAGGAAGTTAACATAATTATACAAGTGTTGTGATTTTTTCGATACGGAGGGTGTTGTAGCAATAAACGTGTCCTGGCTAAATATTTCCTACTTTTGGGTTGAGAATGGGGATGAGGCTTCCTTCAATGCTACACACGAGAGAGCTGACCCTCTATTGGACAAACATACGAACTTTTGACTCTTGTCTTCTCCTAGCAAGTCTAAGGTGAGACTTAGCACTAGTCAATGATGTGGAACGTCTTGCTCGATCTAGCACCTCAAAAGTGGCACAACAAAAAACACGTCGCGACGACCGTCATTAGCGACCGATTTTCGGTCGCTAACACCTATTTAGGCGACGATTTGGTCGCTAATTTTAGTCGCAAAAAAAAGAAGCGACCGAACTTCGTCGCTAAAATTTTTAGCGACCGACTAGAGGACTCAGGACCCTCCAATTTTGGAGGGAAAATGAAATTAGCGACGACATACAGCAATCTGTCTCTAAAAGCGACTGACTTTCGGTCTTAATTATTTCCCTCCAAAAAAGTACAATTAGCGACCGACAAATTGATCGCTAAATGCAATTTACCTCTAAAAATACATGATTTAGCGACCGATTTGCGGTCACTAAATGTGCTTTTTGCGTCTTTTTTTTAATTCGTGTATGTTAAACCTATTTTTTAGCGTAAATGTATAATAAAAAATTAAATAGTTAAACGGAAACAAAATAAATATGAAAATATTAATTTTTAATAATACATAAGAGTCGTAATACACGAATGATTAACGCAATATATTTTCTAAATTTCTAGTGAAAATGTAATAATACATCGATGGAATAAACAAATACAAATCAAATCAAATAGAATATACGATACGCTAAATAAAAAAGTCCAATGTCTCTTTGGGACTTTGGTTAAAAACAATGACGTCAGAATTTCCTATGTGAGCTAGCAGTTGTGGATGAGTTTTCCCATCTTTGCTCACCCAAAGCGCTTGTCACCATCTCGTGCAGCCTATTGAAAATTGAAATGCATAGCAAGGATATAATAAGCTCAGATATTGATAGATTCAAGCCATCACATATAAGTAAAAAAAAAAACTAATTTGAACACAAAATATTTATACCTGCAAGTTGAGATTGAAAATTTGTTCTCTTAAAATGTTCATGACACTTCAATGCACATGGGTCAAAATATTTGCAACTTCATGTCATTGTTTATATAATATATATATATAATATATATATATATTATATATATAATATTATATATATATATATATATATATATAAATATAATATATATATATATATATATATATATAGTATTATATATATATCACACATAGTCGTTGCACCACGCGCGATGCGCGGTCCGACGATAATGCTAAACATTAGTTTATAATCAAAACAATCATTACATAAGATATACTCACTTACATGATAATAAGGAAGTACACAGGAGATTAAGATGATAAGCATAGCATTTTGATGGTAGGAGCGTTTGTTGGGCTTGTACTTCGAGTATTATTTTGACAATATGACATGACTTGTTTCCTACATCATTTATTCAGGATCATTTTGTCTGTACAAGAAAGGATCTATCCAACTGCAACATAATTCAAAAAGAAGAAACTATATCAGTATATAAGTAATAGTTTGCATATGATGACCTGTCACAGATAATATCTACTTACATAACTGTGATCAAGTTTCTCATTTGTTAACATGGATTCACATAATTCAAATAAGCACAAGCATATATATAAAGGTACAGGTCAAAGAATATCCCTTAGGCGAAAGTTTCACTTTGTCATGCAAACTACAATCCTAATATGTACCAGTGCAAAGGTGAATGAACTGCGGATTATAGTTTATTATACTACTAAAGCCAAGGTGAAATGAAACGATCGCTACAATTCAGAAAGAGAATTGAAAGCAACAATAATAGCGAAAAAAATCAGAGCAGATTCATAGAACTTATTTTACATAGTTTCTAAATGCAGTACACTTTTACAAAATGAATTATAACTGTCAATTAATTATCTTTTAATTATCAGAAAAAAGGTTTAGCGTTTAAGAAGGATGAGGTGATGACGTTACTGCTCCAACAACCTGCCCAACGTGAAACTCAACCACCCATGTCGACCTACCCCAACGTCCCAGCAGCCGTTGACCTCGGCAGCCTAACATACATGCGAGTCGACTCACCTGTGATTAAGTAGAGAAAAAAAACTTTTGAGCCAAAATTCTGTTCGATTTCGAATTAGATTATACAAATAATCTCCCTCATAGTAATGATGTCTTGATCATGAATTGACACTATTCTTAATGCACGTATGCAACCTCTGTGGTGTTTGTTCAAAAGTTATTTCATTTAGCATTTAGAAATGGTAGGGTGTGATTTTTGCTTGGTTTGGTCTCTTGGTGTTTGTTTCTTAGTCATTATTTTGTTTCCAGCTTGAAACATATGGTGTGCGATAGCTATAAAGGATTTGCGATGGCCGAATTGAAGTTTAGAAAATAATTAGGTAGACTTAATTATGGAGGAATCCATTAAAAACTATAATGTATGTTGACTAACATAAGTTACAGGTTAAGTAAATTAGGCCAATTCTTCTTTAATTATTAGATAATAATGTTTATTTTAATTAATTGGAGTTTTACTGTTTATTTTTACTGCATTTTGTAAAAAGTATAGTGATTTTAGACCACCCATTTTTCTTATTACAATTAAGGAGAGTAAAATCATTTAGTTTTATCTATCAAATTTATCCATACATATAAGTCAGAATCTCAACATCTATCCAACAAAAAATGGCTGGTCGAATTTTACATCAAATACCACCCACAACAAAAAAAGCATTAAAGCACACATTTTTACTACTAAATGACCATATACAGTTAAGTAAAAGGAATACAGTCTGAGATACAATTCTTGCTAAATTTGTTTAAACTATTCTTATTGACAATCCCATCAATTAATGGCTCCATAATGGGCCGCTAATGCAAATTAAAAGACATATAAAATTCAATTTAAATTATTGAAATAATTCAAATTATCAAGATCGATTTATTTTTTTAGAGACATTATTGGGTGTGAAAGACAACAGAAACAGGTTAATATACTTCGAAGTAATTAAAAATAACTGCTTAGTCTATCCTAGCAGTCACAACATTAGTAAAATACACTCTCTAAATCCGTTATGTGAGATGGTGAAAGTTGTTTATCTTAAAATGTTTGATTGGGTTCAACCTAAATGGTGATTAAATTTTCTATATGATAACACAAAAAGTAAAACCAATTTTTCCCATCAAATTCTTGCTAAAAAAACAGAAGGCTGTCACTCCTGGTAGTTGCCTCATATCATTGAAGAATATTTCTGCGTGTATATTATACACTCATTGATGCATTTCCGAAACTTAATCAATAGGAAAATGCATACAGATAAAAGAGCTTGGAGATTGATAATTCGACAAGCTTACCCATTCCAAAATTCCAAACATACGAAATCATCCTATTCGAAACCTCTCACCATCTGTTTTAGCCAACAATGTTTCACAGGCCACCCACATCTTTGGCTTCATATTCCACTTAACTCTGATTCAGTCACAAAATTGGGACATGTTGCGAACTTGTAACAATCATTGGCAGATTTAGGTGGGTGCATATGGGGTACAACTACACTTAAAGTTAAAAAAACTTAAGCTAATCGGATTAGGATACCTCAAAACAGAGGAAAGATATGCAAAGAATCCAAAGACACAAGTACATTCACATACTCACATTACTTAGCAAATGAGTCGATAAAGAGATCCCTCAATCAACTAAAGATCTTTGTTGATGGCCTGCTGGTCTCCTAATCAAAGAAAGCCTACAATGGAAACAATGATCAATCCACAACTTATCAATGCATTCAACGCACAAGCTACATGATGCACGAGCTAATGAACAGGGTCAGGAGCCAAGACTACCTGAGCAACATTCTCCTAAATTCAGTTGATTCTAGACCTTATGTTTTTATCTTCCTCAATGAAGTAAAAAACAACTTTACAGGAATGCAATTCTGAAAACAATGTAACACAAAATAAGTTATCCATATAATAAAGTTCAATTGCACTTCGAAAAATGCGAAGTAAAGATGGTAGATTATAAAGAGGTTAGTCTGTTACTCTAAATATAAATTGAGAGTACATGTATTCCCAGAGTAAGAATGTCAGCTCCACCTGAGAGAAAGATCTGCAGAATCAAGTGGAAGAAGAGATCAGAATAACAGCATAAAGAAGGACAAGATAGCAAAACTATGCAAAGTATCAAAGTCGGTTTCATTGCAAAATATTATGTAATTTTGGAAATAAAATGCAATGAACAGCAGTAATTAAACACTACCCCAATAAAATGCATGAACATGAACCTAACCCCAAAATTCGAAATAAATCAAACTCTTACCTAAATCTGAAATTCATAATAACAATGGATACAACTCATAAACAATTCATAAATTCAAATTAAAACATAATATTTATGCAATTCATCAAATAAAATTGATTAGAAATCAATTTGGAGGTTTAGGTTTATACCTTAACAATTGGGCACAAATGAACCAAAGGAAGAGGAGAGAGAAGCCAATGGGGGCCGCCAAGGCTACTGTCGTGCTCGTACTTCGCGCCGTGAGGTGGTAGTGGTGTGGGGTGCTATCGCCGCGACAGGGAGAGGGGAGAACGAGGAGAGAGGGGAGAAGAAGGAGAGAGAGGGAGAATGAAGGAGAGAGAAAAGAGGGAGAAAGGAGAGGGAGAAGGGAGCCGCCGGTGGGAGTAGGGGTCGCCGGGGGGAAGCCCGAGGGGATCTGCCAGAGGGAAGTGAGAGGGAAGAGAGAGGTTGGGTTTTGAATTGGGGAAAAAATGGAGTGAGAGGAAATTGGGTGAAGGATGTCGAGATTGAAGTCGGTTGTGGTTTTTTATTTTCTGATTTCTTTTTTTTTTTTGCTAAAAAATTAGCGACGGACGGATCGGTCGTAATTTTTTTTGGAGGCTAATCTCAACCGACACAATTATTCCTTAGCGACCGAATAATCGGTCGTAAAAGACTAGTAGCGACGAATTTCGGTCGCTAAATTTGCGACCAAATATTCGGTCGCTAACGGTCGCAATAGCGACGAATAAATATCGGTCGTTAAAAACGGTCGCGACGACGAATTCCTAGAGTGTGGCTGACACCTATACAAAGGAGAATAATCTATTCGGATTATTCCTCCTAGCTTAAATAAGTACGAATTTAAGGAAAAAAGTGCTAGGCTAGTGAGAGAAAATAGTGAGAGATGCTTCAAATTTGGTAGAAGTTGAATGCATTAATGATTCTAAGGTGTGCCATAAATGAGGTTTTTCGGGGGTTTTATAGGCAATCATCCTCAAAACTTGGCAACCTTTGGATTGTGAACTTGTCACCATCCACACCTCTATTATTCATTCTCTACTCTGTTTTAGTGTAGGAACGTCAGATCTCTGTTCTGTTTCAGCTAGATTAGTTAAATTAGTAGCGCTTGCCACGTAGATCACTTTGATCTAATATTCGCGAGGACCGTGAACAAGAATTTCATGTCAATCAGAGGGAGTGTATTGTTATATTTCCCCGGATAGTAACAAAATTCTCTAAATTATGGTATAGTTAGATTGTCAAACTATACTATGTATGAATGTCAAAGTTGAACAAAAAGTTTATCGTACACATGGTTACATAGAAACTAAGTGTAAGGAAAGGAGGTGGCAACGATGGCGTTGTCAACTAAAAAGTCTATTTTGCCCTCCTTTTTTAGTAAATAGTCACAATCACCAAAGTAAAGTCACTATTAAAATAATATTAATGTCAAAACTTTTCCAAGTCAATAATATTAATGTCTACAAAAGTAATCTATTATATAGTCATAAAATCAAATAAATAATAAATAATATTCACGCATAAAATATGTATATACCCATAATATAGTACATATATATACATAATAAGTGTAACCATAAAAGTATACTCTTATTTATCTCTTACATTGTTTCATCTCCTATTGTGTAGTTCTCATGTAAGTTTTGTT
>SNQN01001634.1:49308-59708 GCA_008642245.1 Bassia scoparia | reverse complement strand
TGTGTAAGTTCTCATGTTAAGTTTTTGTTCCTCTTTTAATTTGAATAATCTTGATATAATTTTTATGTTATTGGCCATTTATTTATTTATTGCCAAAAAAGTGATCAGATATGTGGTTGGATGAAGAAAATAAATGACAAGTGGAAACCGTAGATTGATTTTATTATGACAGAATCGCAACATAAATAGTCAGTTAATCAGAATCATTAAAAAAATTCAAAAATTAATTAAAAAATTACATTAGAAACGCAACCATGCATTATGGAAAAAATATGATGAAAATTTCTACTGTAAAATTATCGCACACATCGCGTGTATATGAGACTTGTATTTTAATAAGTTGAACTGAACATATATAGCTAATGAGCATGTAATGAGTAAGGTGAATTCATTAATCAAACAAAATGACAATAATGATCTAATTAGGAAAAAGGGTAAACTATCGACTTCTTGTTTTATTTTCTATGTTATTCCCAAATATATTGTCAAATAACGGGTCGTGAATAAGAGAGATTTTAATAAGAAAGATAAGTGACAAGGATAAGATAGGGAATTAACCGGAGGGATGAATATAAAATAAGTGGTATCCTATTTTTGGTATAAATTGAGAATAAGATTGCATAAGTGATAAATAATTAAATTACCCTTACCATCTCTTAATCTCCCAACCCATTTTATTTTATTAAGGGTAGTTTAGTCTTTTTAACAATTTTTTTTCATCCCCTTATAACACCCCCCTTGAGTATAGAATTGGAGAGATAAGTTGGGCATTCTATCTCTATCCGCATCCTCCTTTTACTCGTCATCCCTCTAAACAAATAAAACATTTCTTCTCTACCTTCGTTTTCCTATCCCCTTCACCTTATCCCTCCAAATAAACACACCCTAAGGATAGAGATTATTAATGAATTCCTAACCTCCAATTCTTTTTTTCCTTGTCATATTCCCCATATTTTTGTTACTAATGTCAATAGTGTCACCTACTCATCAAAGAATACAACCATGCAAGTATTGCATAATGGAGGAAATATTCTGAAAACTCCCGTACTTTTGGACAAATACAAAGTATGAGTACTATTATACATTTGTACATAATAATGCACTCGTAAATGTCAAAAATTAAAATTCAATGTATATTAGAAAATTCGTGCACTTGCACGAGATGAAATTAGTTTTTATTACATATTTGTGCCGAGTAATTATTTTCTACATTTCAACGAAATTAAGCATAAGAAATTTCAAGTGATTATTTATCTATTTCCTCCATTTTTTTTACATACTCCCTCTGTTCCATTTTATTTTTGTTACGTTTCTTTTTTCGATGTTCCCTTTTATTACTTCTAAAATTTCTCATAGTTCGTATTACCTTTTATTTATTTTCTCATTATTCTCGATTTTTCACCTAAACTTATCACCTCAACTCATTTTTAATTCACTTTAATTTTACTACACACATCTCAAACAAATTAAAAGAATAATACAACTACCAAGTTAAAACCAACATATTTTTATCCAAATACTAATTTCACTTAATTGACGTGTAATTTTACAAACGTAAAAGATAAATTGGAACGGAGGAAGTAGTATAATGAGAGGAGGTAATAATTGTGTATTGGAAAATGAATTTTGGAAATAATCTAAATAATGGTTAAACTTTTATTTAATACGGAATATTATAAAAGAAAAGTAATAAATACAATTCATTTATATCTAGAAATGATGGATGAAGTTGAAGTTAAAAATTGAAAAGATAAATACTTCTTTTGTTTAGGGGAAATAAATATTTCTTTCGTAATACTCCGTAATACAAGTGCAACAGTTTGATCGTAGACACAATTCACAATTTTTTACTTTGACCATAATTTGTGACTTATACATTAAAAAAATATAATCATTTGGGGTCTCGTTGAATTTGTCTCAACTTATAGTTTTTTTATAAATTAGTGTTTATATTTTTTACAAATACATAATTAGATATATTATCTTTAAAGTTTTGTCTCGCATGCATATAAAGTGTAAGTGTTGAATTTTTTGTTATGGAAGAAGTATTTAAGAATTTCATTTCGAGAAATTAGACAAACAAAAGAGAACGCATGAAGTATTTATCTATTTTATATTTTTTGATTTTTTTTTTAAAAAGGTAAACGTTGAAAAAATATATGGACGTCCCAATTAACAGTGTAAGTAACGCCATTCAATTGAGAGAAGCGAGGACAAAAGCGTCTTTTTCATATGAGGGGACGAAAAAACCTTCTGTTGTTGCCTCTCCCGGTTTCTCCCTCCCCTTTGCTTTCTCTCTCCTCAATTCTGGAGCTCTGTGAATTTTTTCTAGTTGAAGATCTCGATTTTTCGCTGTCTCATAATTCCTCCTTTTTTTAATTTTTTTTCTCACAAGGTACTTTAATTTTTGTTCTTTCTCAATTCATTTTTTTCCGTTACTAGTTGCTTTATTTTGTTGACAATTTTATTTTTCCAATTTTTTATTTGTTTTGTTTTAGTCAATAATCAGCAATTACATATCTACTGCAATACTTAGGGTTTGACCAATTTATCTGAGTTTTGTTTTGATTTACATTTCAGATACTATCATTAATTGTCTTTCAATATTTTGCTGCTGAAGTGGTTTACTTGTTTGTGGGAAACAATTAAATTCTGTGAAATTAGTTATGAGATTGATGTATAGATAGTGTGCTGTGCATAAATTTAAGAAATTGGGGTGAAATATGTGTGATTTTTGCTGTGATAAGCTTGAATTGATTGGGGAAAATTGATACTAGTTGCAAGTTTTTTTTAGATTAGGGAAAATATAAAGACCCTTAAAAAAAGAGATTTTTTTGAGGGTGTGATATATTATGGGGGAAGATTTGTTAGCAAGCTTGTCAATGGAGAATCATCACCCATCAACATTATTGTCAATGGATTCGAGTTCGAAATCACATGAGGAAAAAGAAAGGGAGATTAGTAGGCATATTATACTGTCTCGTCCTGGTCCACCTGATATTAATCTCCCCTTATCGGCGGAGCGTAGCCCTCCTCCTCCGCAGTCCTGGAATCAGGAGGCTTGTGATATGTTAGAGGTTGGGTTAGGGTCTCAAGTTTATGAGTCGGAGACTCATGTGACTGTCCCCAAGAACGGGAACGGGAATGGGCAACGTAAGTGTGCAAAGAGGCTGGATAGTGTGTGGGGAGCTTGGTTCTTCTTTAGCTTCTACTTCAAGCCTTCGTTGAATGAGAAGTCGAAGAGCAAGATTGTTAGGGATAGCAATGGGGTTTCAGGTTTTGAGAAGTCTGATCTGCAGCTGGATTCATTCTTGGTTCAACATGATATGGAAAATATGTATATGTGGGTTTTTAAGGAAAGGCCGGAGAATGCGTTGGGAAAGATGCAATTGAGGAGCTTCATGAATGGGCATTCGCGGCAAGGGGAAAGGCCGTTCCCTTTTAGTGTTGAAAAGGGTTTTGTCCGGTCTCACAAAATGCAAAGGAAACATTACCGTGGACTCTCCAACCCGCAGTGCCTCCACGGAATTGAGGTAGTTCGACAACCAAATCTTAATACTCTTGATGAGGAAGAGCAAAGGAGGTGGATGGAACTCACAGGAAGGGACTTGAACTTTTCTCTTCCAGATGAAGCTAGCGAGTTTTCTTCATGGAGGAACCTTCCGAGCACAGAATTTGAACTGGAGAGGCCACTTCCTGCCTTGAAGAACAATGCCAATGGTCATTCCAAGAAATTGCTAAATGGCTCTGGTTTGAACTTGTCCACACAGCCATCTAACCATGTAAATGATGGATTTGATCTCACAGCTGCTGGGAGTAAGAAGAGGAAAGAGATCCCTGCTCATGGAAATGATGAAGAGTCTTGCCTGCCGGCTAATACGCATTCTTCTGATGGAACACAAGACGCTGTGGAGGTGCATCCAACTGAACCCCTATGGGCAACTGAATTCAGTGGGGTTATGAGGAACGTTTATGGTCCTGTTACTTGTGCTAAATCTATTTATGAGGACGAAAATGGGTATATGATCGTRATTAGCCTGCCATTCACAGATATTCAGAAGGTGAAAGTTTCTTGGTGGAATACTATAGCTCATGGCGTAGTTAAAGTTTCATCTTCCAGCATAGCTAGCATGACCTATATTCAGAGGAATGACAGAACATTTAAGCTCACAGATCCTTCTCCCGAACATTGRCCCCCTGGCGAATTCAAAAGAGAGATCCCTCTTCCTTCTCGAATACCAGATGATGCCAAGTTGGAAGCTTATTTTGATAATGCTGGAACAGTTCTCGAAATTTTGGTGCCCAAGCCTCGTATAGGTCCTGAAGAGCACGAGGTCCCAATCTGCCTTCGCTCACATCTTGGTGGGAATGATCTCTTATTGTCTTGACCGAGGCTTTAGCTTATCTGGACTCAAAGTAAGGGCAGCTCACATACTTGACATTATTGCTTAGCTTGCTAGTTGATACTTGATAGGTTCATATATTTAGGATATAGAAGTGTGGCATATAGGACTTGATGTTATTGCCTTCTGACAATAAGCATAGGTCTAATTTTCTTCTTTTGCATTTGAATAGCTTTAAGGTAGGGTTTGCTCCCGTCCTGCAAAGTGAAGTTCAGAGATTAATGGTATGATCTTACCGCTTCGTCCATATATTTGTTTTTCTTTTCTTTGATGGATTTGATGTTTTAGCTATCATTGGATTTGTTATTCTGTGGAGGGTTCTTGCAGTACACATACGAACGAATGTGGGAACTGTATCACGAGACATAATTGAACAGTGAAACTTCTGGTTGAAATGTTTTTTTGTGTAGAACCTGGAGAATGTATAGTTGTATTATTTATCCGAATAATGATTCAGTATTGCTGATTAATCTGTTTTTTTGGCTATTCCCTCTACTATACTTTCTTGCAGCAAGTGTTATATGTTTCATCAAGCGTTGCAGTTTATTTTATTTTATTTCTTCCTTTTCTGTCTAATATACTTTGTTGCAGCTAAGTGCTTATATTTTTCAGCAAGTGCAGATTAATGTTCATTGCTTCGTCATAATGCGTAATACTGTTGCAACTAACTTAATGAGTTCCGCAGAGCAGCAGATGCTCCGTTGTGGACGCTACTACAAGCACCCTTAATCCCCTTGATTATCATGCTGAGCAGCGATTACGCCTCCGCACCATAGTTGGAGCTTTGTGACCCTAATGTTGATGTAGATGACATTCATTCATACAAAATTGTACATACACAGTCATAGTCACAATTTAGTTACAATTTTTTGGAGATAATTATGTTTTTCTTTAGTGGTATCATTCGTCATGACTCATGATTCACAATTTCATTTGATTGTACTAGCATCTTAATATATCAATGACAAGTCATGTTTTCCATTGATCTTCTGGCAGATGTCATATAATTTGATTAAAGCTTTGCAAGGCATTTATTTAATCACGCATGGCTTTTGCTGTACTTTGATGATGACTATTTTATTTTATTTTTTTCTGGCAATCAAAAAGAATGAAAAATAAACAAATTCTGTTACTACTTACTCCGTTTTCTTATACTTGCAACAAAGAAATATTTTATATATCACAGCAAATACCTCTTTGTTGCAAAAATTTGAAAACGGAGGAAGTAGTTAGAAGTTATAATCAGAGTGTGATGAACTGATAATTCGGAAACAAGAGAATCAACAAACGTAGTGTGGCTGTTTTTTGTTTATTACAATTACACCTTTAATTCGGAAACAAGAGAATCATCAACTATGAACTTCTAACAATAAGATCTTTGAGGATCATTCAAAGCATGTGACCAATATTCATCGTTATGTTGTTTAATATCATTCTTAACTTCAATTCTGTTTTACATTTGCAGGACTGATTAAAGCGCGTATTGTTTTCTTAGTATTCTTTACAGCATACTCTTCGAACAAGTTATGCATTGAAAATGTAAATAATCAACTTTTCAGGTCATATTTGATTCTGCGATGTCTATGGCTTCATCCAACCAAATAATTTTAACATGACATCATCACATATATTGTGAAGCTTCCTTGTATTCAACTATACAAGTTGATTCTAAAAGAATTTACGAGCAAAATAATGCAATCAAGCCCAGAAATTCGTGAACCAGAAATTGGGGACCAATGAAAAATACTGAATTATTATGTAATTGTTTGTAGTATAAAACAGGCGGAAAACACAACCGCCCAAGTAGACACAATCAACACCGGAAGGCCCGCCGAAACCAAAAGTCGCAACACTCACCAGTAAACAAACACCTAGTTCCCCCAATATCCATTTACACATAGAGTACATACCTAAAACTACATAAGTATTAGGATAGAAAATGAATGCAAAGTTCAACATTCTAAGAAATCATCCGCTTAGTCAACCCTCCTCAATCTTTAGGACCAGCACCGCCGCTGCTACCACAGTAGAAGAACCACTCTCCATCCCTGCCACCGCCCATATCAGGACCAGGCACCGTCCTTTGGTACATCTTTGGCGATTATTGGATTGCAGATGCCTTCAAAGTCTCTTGTCCTCGACTTCGTAACTTCACAAGCTGATTGCCATCCAAACATCGAATAGCCGGCTCCCACCAGCATCCTCGACTCTTTTCTTGTCAGCTTCAGGCAACTTGGAGTGATTATTTCATCCTTGATTGTGTTACGCATCGTGTATGCAGTAGTTTAAGGCATTCTTTGCTCACCTTCTTCTTTGCTCTTCATCTTCCTGATTGTACTTCTCTGCCTCCTGCACCATACGTTCGATCCTTCCTTGGACAGTTACCCTTGTCATTTGTGATCGTGATCTTGTTCTTCTGGCGGTCGGTCTTGTCCTCCGCAGATACGTTGAGATACATTAGCATCAATTCGAAGCAGACATTGATCTGGGGCCACCCCTTGGTGCAGGGGGATGGCCGGAGAGCTCAAATTTACTAACAAGTTGTTGTCGCGAGTCCTGGTTTCTCACCTTCATACACCTGAATCAACACACCCTGGTTGGTTGTCTGAGTATGTTGAGAAGACCTGCTCCTCTTTGTGGGAATGGTGGTGTCCTTGGGATAAGTACAGTCATAACACCACCAGCAGTTTCCAGACCAAGAGACAATGGAGTAACATCCAACAGCAAGCAAGTCCTGAACCTCTCATTTCCTTCACCACTCAAATAGCGGCTTGAACAGTGCGCTCAATGCTACAGCCTCGTCGGGGGTTTTTTGACTCTAATACAGAGCTCCTTGCCATTGAAGAAATCTTGAAGCAATTGCTGGACTTTTGGGATCCATAGTTGATCCATCCAACAAGCAAACATCATGGAAAGTGCTCTTGTCCATCTTAGCATCCTCAGACACTTCTCAACTGGCTCCATACACTTCCTGAAACAGAATCATGTTAAGCCTCCTCGAAACGAGCACGAGTGATAGTGGTGGTAGAAATCAACTCCTTTCGTAAAGGGAATCGATTTCAATGGTAGTCTGGAGTCAGTTGATGACAAAGTCCTCTTCGCCCCTTTCACAAGCTGTTTCTCAGTCTCCTCAAAGACCTCGGGTTTCCACTGATATCCTTCTTGTGCTTCCTCTTAACTCCTGCACAAAGTGATTCACCATCCTGTTATCAAGTCCTACCACAAGGTGACGTGTCACCGCGTCGCCTTAACTCGAAGATACCCTCTTCGATTGTCCAACAAAGAAGCCATCAAAGGTACACTCCAAGATCAAAGATCAGCACATTCTTCTCCCGTCGCTGCTAGCCTTCTTGTCAAGACCGTACGCAATAGCAGCAGCAGTGGGCTCATTGATGATACGCATCATTACATAGCCAGAGATCACACCAGCATCCTTTGGTGGCCTGACGTTGGGAGTCGTTGAAGTAAGCTGGGACGGTGACCACAGCGTTCTTGACAGTGGTGCCGAGAAAAGCCTGGGATTTCCTTCATATTTGTAAGAAACCATTGAAGAGATTTTCTTCAGGAGAAAATTGTTTCTCCTCACCCTTGGTAGTTGACTACAATCATGGGTTTCTCAGCTGATCCTGGAACCACCTTGAACGGCCATAATTTCATGTCATTTTGAACTGWTGAATCACTGAATCTCCTGCCAATCAATCGCTTGGCATCTGAAACAAWTATGAAGGTTTTTTGTCAGCAAATTGCCCCTCAAACAATTGAAGTTGAACAAGTAAACGATATAATCCAAACATWAAATCAAATGATCATGAAGCAGCTTTCCTTGGCACAAAAATTGACTTACAAATACATGAATTTAAACCATTAAAAATTGATCAAACAACAAAGCTCCACACAAAGTAAGAACAAAATAAGATTAAAAACAAGCTTCAATTTTTTTTTTGAAAAATTAACAGAATTTGGTAAGATAAAGTGATAAACAGAATGTTGTAAGATAATAAGACAAGGTTAAAAGCTTTGGCCACAGAATTCAAATTTTAATCCAAAACATTTATCGAAATACGAAATGACATAATTTATTCTCGTGATTATTCAAAGATCTATTTAGATCAGTCTCGACTGATTTCCAGACGCTATTGCTCTGAGCTACGTTTTATTATTCCAGTTTTCGATAATCAAATAAAACATCAACATTTCCATAAAAAAAAATGAAGAATCAGACATCAACGTCTCACAGTACACAAGATTTAAACAAAAACTACAAACTGTTCACGCATCTTCAACACAAAAATGCATAATTGATCGTATTTCAACTCTTCAAATAAATCAAGTTTATCTTCTTTTCATCGTTAGAAAATGAACAACTATATTTACCTTACATTTCCGATATCATCTTTRATCAAGTKATAAAAATAAATCAACAGACTTATCATGATAACGTCCAATCATTAATATGCTCTGAATATTTTCCAATATTACTAAAAATTCATACATCTTTTAACATGTGTTGTTTCTAACATCATCATATCAAAATCATAAACTAGTGAATCATCAACATGACCTGACAAACATAAAAGAGAAACAGAAAACATACCGAAAACAGTGTTGGTAGGATTCATGGCGACTTGATTCTTAGCAGCATCACCAATCAACCGTTCAGTATCAGTGAAAGCGACGTAAGAAGGAGTCGTCCGATTTCCTTGATCATTAGCAATGATCTCAACACGATCATGCTGCCATACTCCAACACAAGAGTATGTTGTACCAAGATCGATTCCGATCGCAGGCCCTTCACCTTTTGCAGCCATTACGACTACCTCTCACCCAAAAAAAAAACCAGAAAAGGCGACACAAAATAGAATGAGTGATAGAATGAATTGAAAGAGCGTCGAAAAGAGAGCGTGTTAGATTTCGCAAGCAGCTGAATGAATTGAATGAATMTGGTTTGAAGGTAAACAGAGGAGAAGACGAGGGTTTTTTTAAAAGGACACGAAGTTAGTTTCGAGAAGGTTCTTTGTTTGATTTTCAGCCGTCCGATTTAAATCTAGCGTGTTTCAAGAGGGTTCCCGCTTTTTTTGGTTTTATTTTTACTTTTTATTTCATCGTTTAAAAGGGGGGGGGGGGGGTCAAAACTGAAAGAGGGTTTCTGGTTAATTCCAGAAAATTCTGTCCAAAAGGGTATTTTAGGGTTTTTTAACAGAGCATTTGTGAGACGTTGGATTAAAATCCAACGGTCTGTAGAGTGACTGGTGTTTTATAAACCTTAAATTTTGTTTGTTAGTTACATTGTCAGTTTTTCGACCCAAGTCGGAAAACTCAATTAAATCGATCCGTAACATGTTTTTGCAAATAGTTTTTAACTCTTTTATTACAATACTAGTGTATCGGTCCGGACGATGTCCTGGATTCTACTGCGTCATTTTTTTTATCGTGTATTTTTTTCGTTACTATATGACTATATGTGTAAGTATGAAGAGAGTATAATTGTAGAGCATGTGAGACTTAATAATATTTTTTTTGAAATATGTCAAATATATAAGATTACTTATTGGGTATGTTTGGAAAAACTAGCGGTAGCGGTAGGGGTAGATGTCAGCTGTAACGAATAGATGTATCTGTCGACTAGTAGTGGTTGAAGTTGATTATAATTTCTTTGTGTTTGGCAAAATAAATAGCGGTTGAAATAGTGTATTATTAAAAATGTTATAATTATAAGAGTAAATTGTAGTGTTTGAGAAAAGCTACTTCGGAAAGCTAATATTAGTAGCTTTTGCAAAACTCTACCTCAAACGCTACATGCTACTATGAAACGCTACTCATCCAAACACTGCTATTTAGATTAAATAGAGTTTTGACATGGTCAAAACTCTAAAAGCTACCCAATAAGCTACATCCAAACACACTCATTGTGAATGGAAGAAAATAAGATATTAGAAATAAACGGCATAGTAGTATGAAACTGATCGAAAACTATCTATATTCTATAATAATCTAAAT
>SNQN01001634.1:21661-40571 GCA_008642245.1 Bassia scoparia | reverse complement strand
TAGTCAAATTTTGTAAGTGTTGCATTTGGGTCCCTTGTATTTATAATAAGGTGGCTAATTAACGGAAAAAGCGTTGCATTGGGGTTAAAAATATCGCATTAGAGGATATATGTAATGGTTAGCAGAAAAGTGTTGCAAAAGCTCATTGCATTCGGCAATGTTGCAAAAAAAATGTTGTTTTAATTACACACAGTTGCTTAAATATTGGTTTATCATAAATCATTGCATTTGCCTTTTCATGTAGTAGTGACATGTAACTCAATATTAAGAATTCATTACGAGTCATAAACTTCTCCATTAAACATGTCATAACTAGCCATTAGGTAATTTGAGTAACATGAGTGATCAAACTTATTGTAGCCCTTAGCTCTCAACTAATATCACTTGTAGACGGGGTTGTATGGTGTCACGTCAATGCTATCAAGGCAGGCCTAGCAACTTGCAAACTCTTCCCTCCTGAAATGTGCTCTGGCACTTACAAAAGGAAAAATAATCCTTGTAGGATTATCTCATCTCCAATACTTAAGTATGTGATTAAGAAGGGTAATAAGGTAATGAAGTAAGGGTTTAAGAGATTGTCCCGATTAGTCTAATAATTAGGGTAGTTTTCAATGATTAGCTAATGATTTGCACTCCACCCCATGAGGGATATTTATAGAGTTTGAGATGAAACACTTGGCCAATAGTATCGTGCCAAATGTCACGATTCTATACTCTGAAAAGGACATTTAATTTTCCCCTCCTATGTAGGGTTTACATTCTCACCTAAATACTTAGGGGAATGCTAAACGAAGTCGCAAACGACTTTATAAAAAGTCGCAATTTTGAGTGAACTTCCAATAATACCCTTGCCCCCAAAACGCCTCGCAAACACCGCCCACGCTACCTCGCCTAACCTAGTCGAGCCAACCTTGGGTCACTCGCCTAAGTTGGGTGAGAATCAACTAGTTGAAGTCACAAACGGCCATGCTCGCCTAACCCAGGCGAGCCAACCTTGGTACCCTCGCCTAGGTTGGGCGAGCATGGTCGTTTGTATATATAAAAAAGAAGCTTGCTGCTACTTCTTGTTGTTGTTGTTGTCGTCGTGGGCTGGTGGTGGTTGCCGTGCGCTGGTAGTGGTTGTCATGGGCTGGTGGTGGTAGTCTTGGGCTGATGGTGGTAGTCTTGGGCTGATGGTGGTTGTCGTTGGCTGTTGGGTGAGGTGTTAGGGAGGGAGAGAAGAGGAAGGGCGTGTTCGAAAGTTCATACAAAATTTCGACTTTATTTTAAGTCATTTGCGACTTCGTTTAGCATTTCAGAAATACTTAGGCACATTGAGCGCATTAGGACTTAAGTTATGGCCTTTAATAGTCATTCTCCAAGGCTACTTGGACTAGGGCACATCAAATGCTAGACGTATTTTTTTCACTATTTATCGATTTCAATTTGAATAACTATTTTGGTGAGACCTTGTTCAATCAACACCTTTTTTTTTAAAAAAAAAAATACTTTTAAAATATATCTACTAACTAAAACCGATTAAAAAAGCTCATACTACATTACTATGAGACATGTCAGTCAACCATTGGCGAGAATTAAAAAAATCCATCCATTCTAAAAATTCGTTAAAACAGATAATGCGTGGTATGGAAATAAACGAATAGCTGCTATTCCACCACCACCACCTCTTTCATCCATACACTCAACTCAATCCAACCCCCAAATTAATCCTCCCACTCTCAYCTCTCTGCTCCATTTCATGACCATTTGAATCCTTCAAACTACATCCTTCAATGGCGAAAACCCTAATTTCATCTTCGCCATTCATCGGAACTTCGTTTCCTTCAAAGACCTCCAACTATGGCCTCTACTCCCTTCCTAATCGAAGCAAGTTTGCGAGTACAACGGTGAAGTTCAGCTTCCAGGAAATTCCGCCGATTCCTTCAATCGGAAATTCGATCGATTTAAACGCGGTTTTCAGCAGAGCTGAAGGTGTTCTTTACACTCTCGCTGATGCTGCTGTCACGGCTTCTCCTGACGCTGCTGGAAGTGGAACTCAGGTTCAGAAGAGTGGCGGTTGGTTCGGATTCATCTCCGATGCTATGGAAGTCGTCTTGAAGGTAAACTAAGCATCAATTTCGCTTTTGAAGTGTGAAATTAATCAATTAATAATTATTGATGTGTWTACATGCGACTTTGTCTGTATTAAATGATTTGGTAGAAAAATTACTCTTGTGTAATTTAATTAATGGATTTTGGTAATAGTATAAGCTGATTTGATGCTGATGCATGTGACTTATTGTTTTTTATCATCTTGTTTATTAGCAGGAAGTTGTAATTCGTAAGATATTGTATGAATTTGTTTTGATTAAATTATCTGTTGAAAAAGTTATTTCTGTGTGAGTGTGTGATTAAATAATTGTATTAGGTATTAYGTACTAGGATAAGCTAATTTGATGCATATTGTATGACTTAGTCTTAATTGTTTATTAGCTGGTAGTTGTAACTTGCAACARATTACTTGATTTTATTATTTGCTACTGTCAGTTTTGTTGGTGTTTGAGCAAAGAATTATCTGCTACCAACAATCTAGTATTCGAGTTTGCTAGCCCTGATTAGCTCATAATTCAACTAATTTTTCCGCCCCACCGTACAACTTATACTTTTCAGTTTTCACGTTTGCCAACTTTCGATTTGTGTAGTCCGTATTATATATCTTTGATTATGTYTTATATTAGTAAAAAATATAAAGATTATATGTTATTAAACTACTCAATGTACTCATTAAGACATTCTAACAATGCACCAATTGACTATATTTACTCTTATACAATTATACGGACAAGAATCGAAGATTGTTAGAACTTGTGGAAAAGTGAACTTTCCTCATGACAGAAAACTTGAGGGAATGAAGTGAAAGTTATTTTGAATTTAAAAATAAAAATTAATAATGTTTGACCATGATTTACTGTGAAGTATGTTGAATATTTCATGCAAATGGTATTGATAAATTGGTGTAGAGTGATTTCTCCAACATCATATAGCTATGTGAATTTTTTACTCAAATGAAGAGAGATGGAATTTATAATAGAAATAGAGGTTCACAGAGTCAACTTTGAAGCATTAGAGTGGCAGTTATTGATGATAGGTGGATAAGATGCGGAAAACCAAATGCTTTGGACCTGTGGTTTGGAGTCTTTGGATACACCAGCTCCAAGAGGCATGGGATCATAGGATGATGACTTGGATGGAATTAGAAAGAACATAAAGCAATTATTATTCTAGTTATGCGTCGAGTTTGACCAAATTGGTTGGGGAAAAAGGATTTGTGTAAGCATATCATAAAAAATCATTTTTGTTTTAAAGTTAATCACTTTTGGTTCATGTAGTGGACTCCACTTTTCGGACTAAGGCTTGGATTGATTGATAGTTGATCTCATCCTTTGAGGAATAAATTTAGAAGGTTATGATATGTGTAGCTACTCCAGTATCCTGCCATTTTCTTTAATATCTACTAAATTTCTTACATTCTTTAAACGAAACCAATGATATAAAACTTTATRTTTGTAAAAAAAATGTTTTTGAAGGAACCAACTACTGARGTTAGTACTAATAAAGGCACAAACTACTTATTAGACCACACATTTTCCAACATTAGGTGGTCTGTTGTATAATAGGTCCCAYTAACAGTCACCAATTAAGCACACTTTTTTGCTTGTTTGTTCTCTCTCCTCTCTCACGCCCATTTGTTCTTTTCTCTCACACAATACATCGCTCATGCTCTTCCATTTCATTGGACTACTGGCATTACCATCCCGTCAATCATCTCTCCTATGCTGCAATTTCTGCAGTCATATTGCCACTTCTATGAAGGTTGCCCGACCACTAAGAAGTATTGGATTTTTGAGGTGTTTTTTTGGCTGGTGAATTTGGTTTTGGGGGGATRGGGGCTAGATTGGCTGTTCAAGTAGCGGGGTAGGTTTGTGCGTGTGGTGGTTTTGTGGAGATGGGGCAGGTTTAGGTGACAGGTGGATGGATTGTGACATTGTGTATAGGTGGTTTTAGGGTAGGATGGTCTGGTGGCTGTGGTGGTTAAGTAACGAGGAAAAATATAGAGACTTATTTGCCTAAGGTTACATGGCTTTATTTGAAAAGCAACCTTGTAGTTGTTTTATGATCAAGAGCTGGTTTCTTTATAAATGAAATTCAGTAGTTGGTACTTTTACGAAAAAGTTGCTGCGTAGTTAAAGATGTATCATTTAAATGTTACGTAGAACTGTAGAATATAATGGTAATTTAAGTATTTAACTCAACTAGTTGACATCTAATCAAATCCGACTTATTATAATCAAGAGTTGCTAACTTGGTATCATTGAAATTAGAACTTCAATAGTTGTCCCTTTCTTAAAAAAAAAATCCTATAGTGGTAACAATGTAAACATAAAAATGAATATATTTGAGGATAAGTATTAATTTAAACATCTCATAAATGACATATAATCAAATATGACTTGTTATTTGGGGATGGAGAAAATAATTGCTACGATGCTGTTGGATACCAACCTTGCTAGAACCTAAGTGCAAATATTGGAGAATTGTAGTATTGTTTTGATTTCATTTTTAGTTGCTGACTATCTATATCTTTCATTCAACTTAGTACTTGCTTTGTGTGTATAGCTTTTTACTCATGCATTACAATTTACGAATCATGCTTATTGTTCATAGTTATTAGATTAACTTTAGGTACAGAATTAGGATGTCTAGAATGTAAGTTCCGGATATCTTTCACTTGTGCTTTTCAGTCATTGATATGCATACTTATGAATTTCTTACAGCTTACTACTGTCGTACTGRTTTTCAATTTTTTTTAATAAATCTTTTCTTTCTGGTGAAGCAACTTTCTCAAATATTTTTTGGTGATATATTGTTAAAYTTATGCTTTGTAACATATAATCTCCTCAAACTTTGTGCACAGTAAGCTGTATTAGTTGATGTTTGGTATAATATGCTTATTAGTATCTTCACATGAATTGCTCTTGTAAATCGTATCTTATCTTCCATTGGATAGGTTCTGAAGGACGGGCTTTCAGCTTTACACGTGCCTTATTCATACGGATTCGCAATCATATTACTCACTGTTCTTGTCAAGGTTGCAACTTATCCTTTGACAAAGCAACAGGTAAGCATTTCACCATTTACTTTTCTTTGTACTTCTTTATAGATGTATATAAAGGTCCGAGACTTACTTTTAAGGATATTGTTTGAAAAGAATTGTATGTTACAAATCTGTCATTTGCTTATTCTTGTATTATTTGAGCTATTGATCTCTGGTTGGGATTAACCGATTAAGGCATTAGTGCATATATGTCCCTCAGTYACTAGTACTAGAGGTCAGGACATCAGGTTGTCAAGAAACTTTATCTTTCATGATGGAAAGGGTCATCCTAATTGAATCCCTTGTGATTATGAAAGTGCACCAATTTGCTATGTATTTGGTGGACAAATTAAATGCAATGTCTGTGTTTTATCTTAAGAAACCCCCCAAAGGGATATTAACGTTCCGGTCATTAAATGAAAATTTACCCAAAGAACTAACAGTTAAAACACCAGTCCAGTGTGATGTCTGAATGCCCTAGTACTACTACTACTTCTTTTGCAGTAATGGCCGGGTTTTTGATATATCTCTTACTTGCAGGTTGAATCAACATTGGCAATGCAAAATCTTCAACCAAAGATAAAAGCCATACAAGAAAGATACAAAGGAAATCAGGTTTGTAGCATTCCACGTAGCTGTAGTGTTTTCACTTGAGCTGCTTTTTGAACTTGTGGTGCAATTCAAGCATAATGCAGTGCTATGAAGTCTTCTATTAGAAATAGTACCATTTGGAAAGATTTGAACTATCAAGATGTTAATGGTGTCTAAAGGATAGGGAGGAGGAGTAAACTTGTCTGCTTGTCATTTGACAAGGTCAAAAACTCAGGCTAATGCATTGCAGTAGTATTTATTTTACATTTCAATAAGGGAATTTCATGCTCTTACCTTTTCTATCTGATTTATCCCTGCTTCTGTACTGTTTCTCCATTTTCTGATACAAGTGATGAAATGGGTTTCTTCTTAAATTAATCAACGATGCTATTTGCTTTCGTTTCAGGAAAGAATACAACTTGAGACATCTCGTCTTTACAAGCAGGCTGGGGTCAATCCATTGGCAGGTGATTTTTTTTTTTTTTTTTTTTTTTTTTTTTTTTTTTTTTTTGTTTAAATTTTTTTTTTTTTTTTTTTTTTTTTTTATGATGAGTTTGTGCTTGAATCATGTTTCATTTATGTATGTAGTATGACTCAAGATATTTGGCTATTAGAAAACCCAACTGTTCATCAGCCTGTGCTAAATCCCAATGTTCTGCTTTGGTAGCTTCTTGTGTAATAAACAGGGGGAATGAATGTAAGGGAGGTATCCAGAAATTAAGTGAGAATTTGTTCTCTTGGAAGAGTTGCCTTCCTCTCGAAAGAAAGTTGTTTCGGGTGTACCTTACTCTTACAATTTAGATATTAATTCCTCTATCTTTCTCTGTTTTCTTCCCCTCGAGTGCAGTAATTCATACTCCCTCCGTTTTTTTTAGATGTTCCACTTTCCTCTTTGGGCCGTTTTTAAATAGATGTTCCAAACCAATCTAAAAATAACTTRTTTACCTTTTACCTACTTTATTTACTCTAACATTAATGAATTACTCATTTCTAAAGTCAACTTTCATTATTTTACCCAATCTATTCACCCAAAATTACTATTTCTCATAAAATTTCATTCACACATTTACTCTTTTACCTAACTTATTCAACTTTTTACCCAACTTACTCAACTATTTTATTCAACTCAATCAACTCTTAAAAACCGTTCCAAAATGGTATGGAACATCTAAAAAAAACGGAGGGAGTATTACATTGCACAGAGAATCTCTTGGTTTCCGTGAGTTGCTATGAGCAATTGAGCATCATTGATCTACTGATTTTTWAAAATTCTATAACTAACATCAAAAGCCATAGATTCTTGTCTTTCTTAGTGCACAAGAAGCTTGTGCTTGCATTCTTAGGATGTATCCTTGCTCCATTCCATATTTTTCAGCTTTCCATTCAATTTCATCAGGAATTGCTCTTGCTCTTGCTAAGCTTGAAGGTGCTTCAAGTTAGATCTTAACTACCTAAGATTGCTATTACAAGAAAACACTGACCAAAGATCAAGATAATGTACCCTTGCAGTACTGAAAATCAACGGTTTAATAATGTTTTTCTCCAACACATTCAAAACCCACAATTCATGATACTGTTACTCTTCTCAAAGTCTACGAGGTTAACTGAAGAGTTAATTATCTTAGGTAGGTGACCATCAACAAAACTTAATTAGTATTTAGCAGACAAGGCCAGCTTTGATCTTTTCAAGTTACTAGATTCACATCCATTAAAATTGTCATCGGTGCACGTTGGAATGAAATAATAATGCCTTTTTCCTTGTCCATATCTATATATAACAGGGTGTCTTCCTACTTTGGCAACAATACCCGTCTGGATAGGACTGTATCAAGCTCTTTCAAATGTTGCCAATGAGGTGAGTAACAAGCTAATTTTTAATGATTCTCATTTAAGAGAAAAGTCAAAGATTGCCCGTGCATATCAACTGATCAACATAAATTTATTCCTGAAGGGGCTGTTTACAGAAGGATTTTTTTGGATACCTTCTTTGGGGGGGCCAACTACAATTGCGGCACGCCAAAGCGGAGCTGGCATCTCCTGGCTCTTTCCTTTTGTGGTATGGTTTCCTTGACTTGTGGACTTGTAGTATCATCCATATGTTGTTATATCTCCTTACTACTTGTTAGTTTTTCTTGTTTCCTATTTTTTTAATATAATTATTTCSATTTTTAAGTTAAAGATTGTAGTATACATTATTTTCACAAGGTCCACTTATTGTAGGGTTGMATGAGATAAATTTCTAGAATCCTAAATGCTTGATATACTCTTATTCWGGACTAAGGTTTGCAAGAAAAAAGYAAGAAAGAAAAAGATTGTAGCTTCTATCATTAGATTCCATTTTCATTGGACACGCATTCTTTATAGGATTTTGTTATTTTCTAGTTTAAGTTTTAAATCTGAGTATTGTACAATAAATAAGCTTCTTTTTTGAGCTAATCAACCTAAGTTTGCGACTTGTGAAGTTATGCGAATGAATTTTTGTTGGATCTAACTTGTTGTCAATCACGGTTTACTTTGATTTAAAGTAGTTTAGGTAATAGTATATTAAAGTCAAGGAAAAGTTCCGCTTCTTCTATGAGCTATTCATACTACTTATAGATGGATTGATGCTTTGCACAAAACAAATGATGAAAGTGATCTCCTCACATCATCTTCTGTTCGTTTTATAGTTATTGTACYACCACAATTATATTTTCCTGCATTTTGGGCCACTTTTAGTGAATTAAATAATATTTTATTATTTTTCTCAAATTGCAGTTCTTTGTGGGTTTACCACAGAAGTTTGGGCATGTATTGCGGATTTTAACTTTATATGGTTTCTTGTTTTATTCATTATATATCACGATATCATTGATTACTGTTATTAACTTATTATAGCTTGGGTTTTTCTGCTTCCACTGTAGCAAACTTATCTATGTGGCTAGTTGTGGCCTTGTGGGTTTTGATGGATGTACATTATATTAGTACAATGTCCAAGTGTGCTGTTTATGTAGTTTGTTTATGGTCTTCTGAATCACCTTCTTTTCTGAATGTGCTGTCTTGCAGGATGGTCATCCACCTCTCGGCTGGAACGATACTGCAGCCTATCTTGTTTTGCCTGTTTTGCTAGTTGTCTCCCAATATGTTTCAATGGAACTTATGAAGCCTCCCCAAGTAAGCTRCTGTTGTTTTGTTCGTTAGCTATGCACTGTCAACGTTTAAGATGACAATTGCTAACGGTATTTCTGAACAGACTGACCCATCTCAGAAGAATTCACTTCTCGTCCTCAAGTTCCTTCCTCTCATGATTGGTTATTTTTCCTTATCTGTCCCATCCGGATTGTCCATCTACTGGTGTGTCTTCGAGTTCTTTTCCCCCCCTTAAAATATTTAATTACTTATTTGCATTTCAAATATGCAAAGATAACAGTACTAGTTCTGGTTTGTGTCATTTCAGTTCTTGTGTTATCTGTATATAGCTCATAGTTGTTGACATAGTGCACTAATGAATAGAGATGAAGCTTATATGTCTTCAATCAAGATTAGTACTAATTATGATAGTTTCGTTCTCTTAATCAAGACTGTCATTCATCAAGTAGAAATGTAGATCTATCTGATAATGACTCGTGGCTTCAGTATACTTTGTTGCGGTTTATCAATAGTAACTAAAAACCTCATCCTCTGAAGCAAATAGTCTTGCTTGACAGGTTTACCAACAACGTCCTCAGTACTGCACAACAGGTATGGCTACGAAAGTTAGGAGGTGCAAACCCTGTGGTGAATGAGAATGCCAGTGGAATTATTAGTGCTGGAAAGGCAAAACGATCTGCCTACCAACCTGCTCAGATTGATGACAGGTTTGGATTATACATGGACATGGTAACTTCAGTATAGTTCTTCTAAATTGAGTCTTGACAAGTATCCTAATATTTCTCTTAATTATGGAAAATAGGTCAAGACAGTTGAAAGAAGAAGTAAGAAGACAACAGAAGACCCAAGCACTGTCAGATGATGAGGCATCTACATCTGATTCTGCAATAGATTCAGATGATGAATCCAAAGAAACGGTGAGCAAGACCATGTGTCATGCGAAACTTATGTTACTGTAGATTAGGGCATTTTAGTTCAGTTTGCTAATTGGACAGAATGCTATTTAAATTGACACTCTAACCTTTCAATTGTCAAACATGCTAATCAGATACTTCCTCCATTTTCGATTACATGCAACAAATGGCTTGACACAATTCCCAAAATCATTTTTCTACAGTACATCATTAAGAGTTAAGAAAAAAATATTAATTTTTTAGTTTAATTAATCACCAGCCAAACAAAAACCACCAACCACTTACAACCACCAGCCGCCACCACACCATCTACCAAACACCAACCTCCAGCTATCACCACGCCAACAACCAAACACTAATGAAACAGCTACCACAACCACACCAARGGTGGTGGTCAGGGCAATAGGATCGACAATATTTGACCGTCCAACAAATAATAGATCGATAATTATAGATCGACAACTTCCAGCAATCACCACCATTCGACCAACACAATTCGACCACCATGTGCATAGATCTAGAAAATACAACCAACTCCCACAAAGTCGCCGCCGCAACAACTCGCAAGAGTCGCTGGTGGTGTTGAAGGAGAAAAAAAGGCGGTGGTTAGGGTGATGGAGAAGGGGCGGTTGAAGAAGGTGGTGGTTTGGGAGGAGAGAGAGAATTGTCGTGTGATGATGGTGACGATGGTGGTTTGGGAGGAGAGGAAATTGTCGGTGGTGGTGGTGGCGGCGGCGGTGTTGGTAGGATGAGGGGTTATGGAGGTGAGAGGTTATGGTGGAAAGAGAAGATGAGAGGTGGTCATGGATAAGGAGTAATAGATTAGGATTAGATGAGGGATGGATTTTTAGTGTTAAGTGTAGTGTTTAGTTGGAATGATTTAATTAATGAAGGGTAGTATTGTAATTTTACACTTTAAAAACTTATCAAATTTAGTAACTTTTAACTTTGTTGCATCTATTTGGGAATTTCCTAAAATGGAAAATGTTGCAAATAATAAAAAACGGAGGAAGTACTATTTCTTCATCTTGATTGTTCATGTTTGTGGTGTTTGAAAATTGAATTTATGTATATTTTTATATGMCTTAGGTAACATGTTTTTTTGAGTCACATTAACTTATTGATGTTTAAATTTGTTACAGCTCATAGTTACTATTATGCTTGCGTTTTTAGTATTTATAGGAGACAATTTTAATAAAAACGATGTTGATAGATTGGGAGTCATGAAGTTCCAAGTAAGTAACTAGAAGCTATGGTCAATGAATTCATGGCATGTTCTGATAGTGTTATGGATGATGGCTTTACGAGGGAAGGTTTGCCGGACATTGAGAGCTACCTTATAAATTGATATCAACAAAAATTATCTTTGTTATTTTCCTGTTTCAATCTTTGTAAGCATTTGCTGCATTTGAAGAATTGAATGCACATGCCCTCCTTTTATTGTGTGGATACCTGTTTGATTTCAAAAAATGCAGACTTGTAAATCTGGTTGTCTTAGCTCTTGATGATTGAAGCCAAGTGCAATTCGATTTTTTTGTTCAATGGTAATGCATTTGCAGGTTTTTGTTCTWTTAGTGTCTTTGTATGTTTCTTTGCCTATCCTGGATCTGTAGCTTTAATTATAAGTATCCCTAAATGGAATATGTATGGAATTATGGATTTTAAGTGCTGTATAGGTAAATTGCTGTTGTGTTGAAGATGGTATATTTATGCGGGCTTTTTTGACAGGATGATGATTTAGAAGAGGTGTATGCTTCAAATGGCAACAAGCAAATTCCCAAGTATTCCGCTCCAAAGAGGAGTAAGCGATCAAAGCGGAAGCGTGTGGGTTAACTCCATTAGTTGTATGTTTCTATTCAGTTTTGTATATGTAATGAAATCATAAATCATAATATAGTCAGTCATATTAGTGGTTATCTTATTGGCTTATTCATTCCCACCTCTTGTGTTGCAAAGCTGCTCATTTTGCCCTTTCCATATAATCTGGGCTGACCACAATTTTGTACACTGAATTGTTACGATTATTAATTGAATTCAAAAGTAACCACATATTTCATAACCCTTTGTTATTGCTATCTAGTATATTTTCATATTTATTAGAAGATTGCAATGCTGAGGGTTAACTGACCATCATCTATCAGACGTTATTCTGATTTTGTGGATTCAGTGCTTGACTTTTTGTTGACAAACAACAGTTGCGGTTGTGCATCAGTAGATTGATATTGGAAGTAGAGTTGAATTGCATCCTTCTTGCGGAGTGCCTAACGGTCTTCTTCTTTCATACCCTAAATAGAAGTTACCAAACTGCTTATTTTTTAAAGACCTTGCCTGATTACCTAATTATTTCTGTAAATGGGTTTGGTGCGACCTCATCTGGTCAATTTTTCTGTGTACCAAATATACAGCATATACCTGCTTCTAGCAGAACTGAGCAAAGCCACTTGCAAAGGTAAGCTCAAAACTTATTTCTATCTATTGGAATAATCTTGAATATTGATTGATGGTGTGCTTGATATTGACTCGTGAATCTAAAGAGAAAAAGAAAAGGCAGTGAAACAGCGTTTGAAAATAAAATGCGAGCAGCACTATTCACTGACAGCTAAAATAAGGCTACATCTAAGAATTATAATGGAATTGACATTCTAAATACTTTAGCAGCTTTGTACACCCACAGTATCCTAAATTTCATCTTACAAATAGATGTTCCTCCATTGTCAGATCTAATTATCTTGCAGAATCACATGCATTCTTTCATGGTCTTGTTGGTGGGCGTTGATTTCCGACTGGATTTGGTCCAGATGGGGTTTTATGGACTTTTTTCAGGTTATCCTGCCACATGAAACTTCATTTAGTTAGACAAATGCATACCCTCAAGTGATGCTGGTGTATCTCGAACTATAAATTCTAATTGATGAAGGGCGCTCTTTCAGAACCTACCCAACTAGAAACATGATTTTTGGTTGGCAATGTTGAGCTGGACTGCAGGGATCGTAGCTTGAAATGAGCTGCAGGAAGCAACAGAAAAAGGTAATTCCTTCATMATTTTCTAATTATTGTGTTACTGTTTTCTCTTTGCACATAATTTAAGTATGGAATTTGCTATAGAAATCTGGATTAAGCAATATTAGATTTGAGAGTTTAATTAAAAGAGAAACTAGCTTGCCTGATTTAGTAGCTTGAACCTTGCACTGTGTGTTATTGCATATGAAAGCCATTAAGAATAGCCATGCTAAGAGGAGGACGAGTGTATGCCTTCTTGCCATCTTGAGGTTTTGTTATTGTGAAGTTGGAGTGAATGAGCTTGGGAGATGCAAGGGGTCTTCTACTAATACATATTTGGTAATCATTGCGTGACTTGAAACTAGGTAGGATGTTGCACTGGTTGTCTGGGAATCCAATGCCTTTACATGCTGGGGCTTGAAATGAAAGGGTGACCAATCRGGATTTTCACCTCATRGTGAGTTGACTTCTTCCTTGTTATGATTGCTTACATGATAGTAAATTGTTTGCTTCTTAGGTTTAGCTCCATTTCTTATAAAAGAGTTTTAAGCACCAAAACAATGTTGGTGGCATGGAAAATTGGGACCCACCAATTGTGTACAGAGATACTTTCAGGTGTAGCAACTCTTGATGGAGTAGTGAACATGATAGTCAGTTGTTGACAGAATGATGGTGCATAAGACTATGGGAATGTGTCGTGGGCAGATGTGCCTTGTCTTTTAAACTAGTTGCCTACTACCTTTTCTCTTTCACTAGGCTGCTCATTATGTGCTATCATGTGTTCTGTTGAAACTGTCGAAAAGTAGAGCAATACTTTTTTTTTTTTTAGTTGAGCATTCTCCCGTGCTGCTGCTTCCTCATTATCACCATGAATATCGTGGGATGAAACTGATCAGCACTAGTCTATGATGGCACACTCGTCTCCTTTTCGAGACTTCTGTGTGCTGGTCCTGAGAAACATCTACTAGGTTATAGTTCTATCAGTGATCACAAACTTGACAACTGCTTTCAAGCATTTTTGTTGTCTCATTTCGCTTTGATACACATCATTAGTTTTTGTTAGAGAATTTGGGAAGTGTTTCGAGTTTCGACAAATTATAGTCAGGGCCCACTTAAAATAAATGCTTCTGGTGGTGTCACCCCCATCTTTTGCAGTTCACCCTGGTCTTTAATTTGCTGTCATTATGAGTATAGCCTTGTGTCATTCAGTACTATTTGTCTACATCAAGAAATTATAAATGCCTTAAGGGTCTTTGCTTGACTCCCCTTATCCTTGATCAAGAACTAACCGTGGGTCTTTGCTTGCTCCCCTTGTCCCTGATCAAGAACTAACTATGAAGTGTAACCTACTTCGTATGTTGGTTAACTTGGTTAGACATAGAAATTTTGTGCAGGAAGGGGTAAATATTGGGAATTGATTTTCGCACCCCTCAAATCATTTCTCCTCTCTCTTACATGAATAGTAATAACGGTCAGTCGATCACTGTTCATGTAATCATGTGAGAGGAACATGAGTGCGAAAATGTTTTGGGGAGTGCGGGAATCAGTGCTCTTAGAATCTTAATATGGTGTTATTTTCCCTAGACACCGCGAAGCTGAAGCTGCGAAAGCCAGAGATTAAGGCTTTTTGGGTTAAGAAGGATGGAATGTGGTGTGTGGATTAAAGTAGTAAATCCCCAATTATAGGGTGGTAATTGATCTGATAATGAGCCCTGTTACCTATGTAGAGTCAAAAGTGGTAATGATTGCTGTCGGATTTAAGTACTTGGTTTTTCATATGCATGCTTTTAGAATAAGTTAAAATAAGTTTGAACCTTTTGTCCTGGCAGTAATCAATAATCATAGATTCATAGATCTGCTCCCAACATTATTTATCTACTAGTAATCATTCTATATTATCCTTAGCTTGATTTTCACATCATGCTTTTATTTCAATAAGTAGTACATATTAAAGTTGAWACAAAGAATGATGTGAATTTATTTGAATTAAGTATAATTTATTTTCACTGGTTTAGTTTATTAGTTGTGTTTAGAAAGAATGATGGAACTCATTTTCTTAATTGTTAGGGCGTATTTGATTTGTCTAATATGATATGAACTTCTCTTCCATCCGTGGTTTGATTGATTGTTTTGATCCGATCCTAAAGATATGGTAGATAACTAGAWATGGTGTAAATATTTGCGGTTATGTTGACAATTTTCTGTTCTAAATGGATTTTATTGTTGCTAATGTTATCTTAGTATTTTTTTTGAATTAGCAATTGAGCGTTTAAATTAGTTGAAGTGAACTTACCCTTTCAATTGAACTTTTATATTTTTTAAAGTAAAAACTTATGTGAAGTTATTAGCACAATAGCACTCATCAAAAGTTTTTTTTATGTGCAAATAAGATGAAAATGAACAGTCAAATAAACTCGTGGATCTTGTAGCATTTTTATGTGAGGTCTTTCATAGTTTCATTTATATATTTATAATTTATGTTTTTTGTGAGCTTCAAATTTTATGCTAGGCTTTCTTGTGTGGTTGATTGGTTTAAATATATTAACATTGATTTTAGAGTTTTAGACCATGTATTTTGATAACCATGAACTTCGGACAATAGGTCTATTATGGTTCCGAGATCATGTGGTCCCGGACAAATGTTCATTTTCGGAAATAGAAAATGTCATTTTCGAAAATAGAAATGTATTTCGAACAAATACAAAGTGTTCATTTTCAAATATGAATATTTACATTTGAAAATGAACATTTTACATGTTGAGATGAATTATTTCTAGTTTCGAAAATGAACATTTGTCAGGGACCATGTTGAGACATGGTCCCTGGACATAATAGAATTTGCGAACTTCGGATGAAATACCTAGTAAAGTTACACTAGGCCCAAGGGCGCAACGCCACACTGAGCACAAATGAGCACGATGCACGATTATAACATAATACATGCTTCAATGTGGTTGAAGCGTTCAAGCGTTACTTGTAGTTTGTAGTCCTTGACTTTATGAAATGCGACACAATAAAAGCTAACACTAATTGACAACAATTAAACTCTTCAAAAAAAAATCGTTTCCTACTCAAAAAACTCTACAGAGAGTAATGTTTCCAAAGTTGGCCACTCTACAACAAACACGTTTTGGCAAAACTCTATAAGTTAACAAACAACACATCTTTCATTACGAAGAAAACAAACTTTTTGATTCAATCTCCTTTCTTTTCTATTTGACATTTAGTCAAATTTACCTTCTTATACACTTATCGTCCTTATTCAAATGCCGTCTTGGACAGTTTTCGGGCCTGAGCCGAAAATGAAAATAGAGCCCTACAATAGCGAAGACACATCATTTCACTGATCGAACCATTATACAAATATGATATTTTTATTTAATTAAACAATTCATCCTTGTTTGGTTGGGGCCATTCGCGAATGGATTTTAATCTTTTCAATACCAACAACTTCAACGGAGCGAATGATATTTAAAACCTAAATAAATATCAAGAATGATTTGTTTACTTAAGAAGGACATGGATAAAAAATATGAACATTAACTAAACTTTTTAATATTTTGAAGGTTTGTGTTTAAATGAACTAATTGAGTTAACTTCTAAATAAAATGAGAAATATTAGGATGGAATCTTAAAGATAAAAAAAATTATAATACAGAGTTCTCAAAATAATTATTAATTAATTAAATCAAACAAAAAAAAGTGTTTTACTATTTGAATAACAACAAAAAATGAAAAAAAATCACAAGACACGGGGCCCACAAAAAGGAGGTCTTTGGCGGTGGCTCAGGAGCACATGTTACTGAGACCCATCTAGTCTTCATTAGTCTTAAAATGTGGAAATTGAGGTCCTAATAATTCTGCGTGTATTGTTGCTAGAGTTTTCTACCAGAATGATTGGGTTTTGGGTATTATTTCATGCAACTGGATCATGGCCCATCTATGATTAGGTATCAGTCCAATGCACTTAAATTCAGGCCCAATTAGTTTGGGCTGTGTTGTATTTCTGTTCCAACAAGTATCTCGTTCACAACAATTTGGGCTGGATTCTGATGTCGGCTCAGATAAAAGTGGGCCGACAACGTCATTCACACTCTCTCTCTCTCCTTGCTTTTCCTTTTCATCTGTTTCTTTTCAGGAAGAGGGCAGACAAGCGGTAAAAGACTAAAAGGCTGTAAGGTAATCCACGTAGTCCAACGTGTATGTCGTGCTTTTCTMACGTCGTCGTTGTGTTTTATCATTTTCCTCTGACCTTCCTCCGACAAGTGTATCTCCCTTTCATCATGTATTTCATTGAGGCTTCGTTTGTTCAGAAGAAAATAATTTATATGAAAAATGATTTTTCATAAAAAATTATTTTTTATAAAAAAAATTGGAAATTAGATTGTATTTCATTGTTTGTTTGTATAAAAAATTGTCTTCGTAAAACTCATTTTTCTTTATTTGTTTGAAGAAATATTACTTTTAAAAAAAATGTTTTCCTTTATTTTTTAATGTAAAAGGGTTTCATTATGAATGGAAAATTGTTTTCAACCGAATTTTCCTTTGATTTTTATTTTGTCAAACAAACAAGGAAAAGTGATTTTTTTGGAAACCTTTTTTCTTCAAAACAAACGATGCTTTAGTGAAATTCATTTTTTGGTAACTTATATAGGCGCTCCATCGAACAAATTTGTGTTCCATTTTTAAATAATATTCACTACAATGTTATGTTTTTTTTTATGTAAAAAGAGGATCGCGAATTTAGAAGGATGTGAAGCGCGAATATCACCAGCCTTCATTTTTTTGCTTACTCTTATTAGGCATCTTGTTGTGCATAGATATTCTCATTATTTTGTCTTCCTTGTTAGTCTGAGCTATTATTGAACCCATTTTAAGGAATTGCTATCTACTTCATTCAATTATGAAGGTCATATTAAGCTCTTTTAAAACCTACTTTCTATCTTTTAATTACAAAAGTAATCAAATCCCTTTTGCATGGATCATGGTATTTGATTTACTTAAGTGTGAAGCCTTTTGTTTTGGGATCTTGCCTTTCTCTATTTAAGTTACTAATTTTGAAGTCCTTAACAATGACTCCACCGTGGACAGTGGCACATTTGATTTCCAATTTATAATTCCTTGAAAGAGCTAAATACTTCATTATTTTTAACTAAATAAATAATCAAGTTAAGATGACACATTACTTTTTAAAACTTCTTTACTTTCTTAGTCCTTATCAAATCTGATGTAAGGAATAATAGATGGTCATTTTTCACAACTTGAATTGACCGGGACTCTTTCAATGCTATGGTTGAATTAATATAATTCCTCCGTATCAAATTAATTGTAACAAATTAAATTTTATGCATTTTGAGATTGTAATTTAACAATGTAAATGAGCAAATTAATCAAAATAATTTCAACACAATTAAGTTATAATTTGAATAATTTGTCAGTTTACATTGTGTTAAAATTATTTTGAATAAGGGATATGCTATATGTTGCCCTTAGGTCTACATATATGAATCCAAAAATGGAAAAAACATCAATTAAATTATCATTTATTATGTCAATTAATGTTACAATTTCATCTTAAATTCATAAATTCTTTTCATTTTAAGTACCATATTTGATGCTTATATGTTGCTCTTAGGGCTACATATAGCTTTTCCCTTTGAATAATTTGCTAGTTTATATTGTTAAATTTCAATATCGAAATACGTAAAATTTGATTTGTTATAATTAATTTGATACGGAGGAAATATGTACAATGGTTTATCTGAACTTATGGATGTTTATTTGAACTTATTTTGTGAGAAAAAAATTATGATTATACTCATTAGTACTTATCTGAACTTATTACTCCCCCTTCGATTTCTAATGAGAGTGTCCCATGATGAAATAAAACATAATGCACAGAATATTAAAAATCGTCCAAATGAAAAAATTACATAACATCAAAAATCGAATAGAGTAAAACTTATACGAAGTATTATTGAGTAACTCAGTAAGTATTGAAAATAAGTTTAGAGCAAAAACCTTTTAGTGAGCCCATAATTTAGGTCTAATTGAGTCAACTTAAGCTAACTTTGACTTAGCTTACTAACTATTAATTTGCCAATCAATCATTCAATGTTACTTCAATCATTCAATTGAAACC
>SNQN01001634.1:0-18359 GCA_008642245.1 Bassia scoparia | reverse complement strand
ATATACTTCTATAAAAGAGTTGGTAAATTAAACTAGGTCACAAAGATTACACAACTGAATTTAAGCAGAACCAAATCAGGCAACAATTATTATAACAAATTCAGATGTTAGTAAATTCATCACCAAACATAGCAAAAGAAACAAATCAATTTGATCAAAAAAGGAAGTAAATCAGTCAATTGAACACAAGAACAAATCTAAAGAAAAGCAAAAAAGATTGTACCTTTCAGATCATATAAGCTCAACAAACTTCAAGAAGCAAAAGGAGAAGCACTCTTTTTTTTCTATATCAAACTTCCCAAAATTTGTGCGACACAAACTTCTCAGAATGAGCACAAATCAGCCCAAAAACGCGCAAATAGATAACTGACAGCAGTTTATGACAAACCCAAATGGAATAATCAGTGATTCAGTGTAACAGATTGGAAAGAGGGGTTTTTTAATTTTTTTTTTTAAATGAAATTCAAAGAAGTATAAGCTAATTAGCTGGTTGACAATGAAAATCAAAGTAGTACAGTATATTCAAATTGGGGCGAATTTTATTTAACAAAAAAAGGACAAAAGCAATTAGCTGTGGTAGTAGGTCACACAAGTTGCTAGAAATTGAGCATTATCCAGCTAATGCACAACAAGGAAATGTTTAGTTTTTCTGGCAAATTACAAAAATTGAAAGATTGGAAAGAAAAGGGCACCTTCAAATGGGGAAATTAGGTTAGATATTTTGTTGAAATGGTATTTATGTTTGGTTTACTGGTACTGTAATAAAGTTGTAATTAACATTATTAATTAATAATAATAATATTATTATTAGTGTGAAGTTTAAAGGAGTATTAATTTTTACTGCTTGAAGTTAGGAGTGATATGAATGAATTAAGAAAATAGCAGAAGCCAGAAGGGGAGTAAATTTAGTCAACTCTGATAACAAGTGGATTTGGGAGCAAACAGGTTGGAGACGACAGCCCACTCCATGTGCAACTACCATGTGATTGACTTCGGTTACTTAAAATCTTAATTTACCTAATCTCTTCCTTATTTTGCAATTCCAGAGTATTTTTAGGCTAATTGCCTTCAATTATGGTCTTATGGAGCACAAGCTATACAATTTTAACGAAAATAAAATACTTGGTACCACATAAATTGCTAAATGAAACCTGTTTTGGGTGTTAATGGAGTTACTAGGCGGGAATGAGAATCGATGTTAAGAATCTCCTGAAATCGGAAGAAAACTTTAATCACTCGAGCCATTTTCCTCATCTCTAAGTAAAACCTTTTAAAGTCTCATTTGACAAGGAATTGTTTTTAAAACATTCTTTGCAAGAACAACCACAAACTCTATTTGTTTTGCGAGATGAAACTATATGTCATTTTTAGACGTCGAGCTACTACTCTCTGGTGTGGTGAGAGGTCATGGATGGACATGGTGGAGGGTTTTGTCTGAAGAGTCAATGCTAGAGAACGTGTTGTTTGATGTCAAAAAAGACAAAAGGGTTTTATGTAAAGATAGATGAGTCTGATGGAGACATTTTCCCTAATCTAGACGAACCGAAAGTGCACACTTTTCTTTGAAGATAGATGATTAACTTGAAGTTGTACTTGCTTCTTTCTTTGAAAATAGAGGAATCTCAAATTATAGTAGGGTCGACTACACAAATCGAAAGTGATTATTTTGAATTATCGTCCACACATATTTTCCTCTTCCATCAACTATGATTATTAAGCCATTTCGTCTCCTCTACGAGTACATCATTTAAAATCTCCTTAATACCACTTTAAACGCTTCATACAAATGCTTTCTTAGGTCTATGTCTTAATGTAAGTATGTAACTAGCCAATAACATTTTTATATTGACAATTTGCATCTAGCCAATAACAGTTTTATATATATTGACATTTTACATCTAGTCAATAATTGTTTTACATTTAGCACCAAAAATAATTGTTTTACATTGAACGGCTAGAGAGAAATCGAATTACAAGTCATTTTCTATACTTTTTTGGGATATTTCCCTATATACCCCTGACTTTAGCCTAATAATCCATATACCCCCGTTTTTAGAAACGCCTCATAACCCCCCACATTAGACAAAATAGCCCAAATACCCTTAATGAGCGCAAAAACCGTTAAGTTTTTAAACACCGTTAGTCTTTAGGCCAATTAACTCATAATAACCCCTAATTCATTCATTAAACATCTAAAACTAACATTAAACTAAAATTATAACTAATTAAATCTTAATTACCTCCCCATTCACTTACTCCTTCCTCTGACCCTCTCTTCTTCGTTCGTCGTTCTTCTTCTTCTTCTCCTTCTTCTCAATCTTTCATTCAATAAAACACCCAACTCTTCTCAATCATTCACTCTCACTCACAAATTCAATTTCACTCACAAATAAAAAAATCGAAAACCTTGTTTGATGAGTTCGAAAGGGGTTTTTGTTCGAAAATTTTATCCTCAATTCGACAACTTGTGTCGAAATTAGATGAGGGTTGGTTTCTTCAGTTTTAATTGCAAAAACATGAATTTAATTGTTGTTTTCGTTTTGTAATCAAAGAGGTTGATTGAAAACCATTAAAACCTAATTTTTCCCCATTTTGTTTTCAATGTTAAATATCGATCTTGGTTCAATTAGATTGAATCTTGATGCGAAAAACAAGTTTTTACTTGAATTTGTGATTGAATTTGAACGAAAACGCTTTAAATGCTTCGAAATTGTTCAAAAAATTAGCTCCCTATTTTCGTTGTTTGTGTCGTGAGTTGCAAATGTTCGAGGTCACGGTGGTGCAAAGGTTGCGCTACTACTTGTTGGTTGAATAATTACCTCGACGAGTGGTGGACGTGGCTAGTAGTTTGTGAAGCATGACTGCAAGTCGGTGGGCATGAGAGCAAAGCTGCTTCCTTGTTCTTACGTGAAAACAGAGCTGATGCTTCTGTTGTTGCGTGAAACAGGCAGTACAACCCGGTTTGATCGAGCTTGTTAGCTGTTGCTTTCAAGGCGAATTGAGAGTAATGAAGATCAAAAACAGCAACATATAGAAAACGAAATAACAAGACGACGACCTTCCTTGACATACTGCTTATTTAATTAGTTATAATTATGTTTAATTGTTAGTTTTAGATGTTTAATGAATGAATTAGGGGTTATTCTGAGTTAATTGGCCTAAAGACTAACGGTGTTAAAAACTTAACGGTTTTTGGCTTCATTAAGGGTATTTGGACTATTTTGTCTAATGTGAGGGGTATATGAGGCGTTTCTAAAAACACGGGGGTATATGGGTTATTAGGCTAAAATCAGGGTATATGGAGAAATATCCCTACTTTTTTTCATTATTACGAAGTATTAAAAAATGTCAATGTCTAGAAAAGTAGTTTAAGAGGCACAAATTCGCAAAAATAATTGGAATATTGGACGCGATGATCACACATTCACAATTTCACACTATCCCTATGAGCAGGCGGCAGAAATTTTATTTTTTAAATGTATCAACCCGATTCACTATTTAGACTAATCTAAATTTGAGATTCAATTCTAAATAACAATAGGCTTATTGGCATATGCGGCTGATTTTGGACAGTAGGCATATATGGCAAATCATTTGTGGAACTCAATCAATTAAACCTTCCCCATAATTGAAATGCGTATAATGCTGCTAGTTGCTCTCATCATTAACGAACCATGTCAATGATATGTGATATTTGAGCACATCACATAACACTGAGAAAATTTTCAATATATATCAGTACATTCTACTAAAACAAAACAGAGTGACATGTTGGTAAGGCCGACAAAAGTTGTTACGACACGAAAAACAAGACACGAACACGACTTGGAAAAAAAACGGGTTAGATTCGATATTTTTGATACGAAAAGTTAAATAAGTTGACATGAACACGACTTGAAATTAGATGGTTAGGTTCAAATTAAAATTCTTGACACGAACTTCAAAATACAAAAAATAAAATATTACTTAGGCTAAAAGCCTAAATAAAAAATAGTTGAAAAAATAAGCAAAAGTTGACATGACACGAAAAACACGACACGTACTAAAAAGAACGGGTTGAGTTTGAAATTTTCCACACGAAAAGTTAATATAAGTTGACACGACACAGTCTGAAATTAAAATGGGTCGAGATCGATCGGGAATTTTTTACGCGAAAAAAATATAATCCAAATATGAACACGACACGACACGATCCATTTTTCAGCTCTACATGTTGGTATCATAGTATGGTGAAATCATAATAGACAAACCAAAACAATTATATGGGTCAAGGTAGTATGTGAACAATGTTTCAAATTTTAGCACAAGCAACTGAGCCAATTCCTCCATTTTGTTTAAAATATAACAACTATAATATCGTTTAAATTGTGCCAAACATTACTCCTTTAATTTCTCTTTCCAATGTGATTTTTATGAAAAAGTACAATAATATCCTTATTTAAAATTACAATAGATTGTATATAGTATGGATCCTCTCCATTTCTTAGAGGAAATGGAGAGTCCATTTCCTTACCCAGTGGTGGGGATGAATTAAGAAAGAAAATGAGGGATTTTGCAATTTTATATTCAAGTTAGATGATTCTCAACCACTAGATGAAAGGAAATGGATCTCCATTACCTCTAAAAAATGGAGAGATCCATACCGATTGTATATGACCATATTAAATTAAGAGTAATGTTATATGTTGTTTTTCGAGATAAATTTAAACATTAAATACATTGTTTAAATTGAATAATGTAGAAAATAATGGCAGTTTCAACAAATGCTGAAACTTATATATGTACATTGGTGCACAATAAGTTTATTTATTGTGAATCAAACGATACTGGTCGATATAGAGTAACCCTTGTGTTTTTTGGTGCGAAAGAGTCAAAGATCGGGTACATTTACTAGGGGAGGGTGTATGCAAATTCGAACGCTTGACCACGAGATCAAAGGCGGGGTTGAAACGACTGCTCCAAACCCCCTATTTGTTATTCAATATATACCCACATTAACACTTTTGATACCTCCACGACTACAGTCCACCTCTGTTTCATCTAGCGACCCGAGTTGATCCCCCAATCCTCTACCGGTTTCAAATTTCGGGTTTTAATTTGGGATTTCGACTCCGTTTGGTTTGGAGGAAAATGTTTTCTAGGAAATATTTTTTCCATTTCCCCTTGTTTTATTTAGCAAAATCAAAGTAAAAAAAGAAAATTTAGATGGAAAACTATTTTTCATTCATAAGGAATTCATTTTCCTTATAAAAACAAAGGAATACTATTTTCTTTCTTTTCTCAAGTACGGTTTTTTTTTTCAGGAAACAATTTTTTCATCCAAACAAACAATGAAAACAATCTAATTTTTAATTTTCAGTTATCCTCTTAAAAATGTTTTCAATGAAAAATCATTTTCCAACAAAAAATGTTTTCCTCCAAAATAATGGAGCCTTCGCGTTGTTCGACACACTTTACTACTAGGGTTACTTTCATTAGGTTTATAATTCTATCATATGCATAATTGTCTACGAAATCCAGTGAGTACTGTGCACACGAATGAAACTGACGATCACCTGTTGATCCAACGCAAACACTATTGTGAGACATTCCTATTTTGGTTTAGGGAATCGCTAATGCATATATTTAAGATGTAGGATTAGACTTTTAGGAATTTTTTTTAGAGGTATTATATGAGAGTTATTTAGAAGATTCATCTAATAATCTCATGTGAACAATGAAAAACTATAAATGTATACTGTATAACATTTTGGAATAGAGGGATTATTATCTTGTATTACTTGCCGGAGGTTACTTGAAACAAAACATTGTATGTTGAACAAAAAATGTAATGTTACAACAAATTAGGGTCTGTTTATTCTAATCGAAAACAATTGAACGAACTACATTGAATTAAATTGTTTATGAGAGAAGAAAATTAAATTAAAGAACTGAAATAAAAATAAGTGAATTAAACAGATTTTTAATTTCTATATATCTGCCTAAAGACTACAAAATAAATTGTAGTGTATAGCAAATTTGTGACTAGGTACATTTCCTTTGGAAACTTTCGAGGACGTACACCATATAACCTTGCAAGATACCGTCAAGGTTAAAAGGAATTATTACTTTTAAGTCAAATGAGCAATATAATTACATCCTAATCCATCTAGATTCATTATTCAACAATACACGACATTAAACGCTATCGAATTCAAAAACCAGCTTCATATTCTTTGAAATGAGTAACAAAATGTCCCTTAAAAAAAAAAAAAGAGGAGTAATAAGTAAAATAACAATGTACATGGTACAACCGTGGCATAAGATTAGGTATTCAAATAAGGCAACTTAGACCATCTACATCAATGCCATAAAAAATCTCATCATCCTTCTCTCTACACTTCTCACTTTTTTTTTTTAAAAAAAATATCAAATTTCATCAACCTTCTTACACAATAACAAAAAAATCTCATCATTCCTCTTCTCATACCCACTTTTCTCTTTATTTTTTTTTTTTTTTGTGGGGATGGAATTTGGGTGAATTTTTTGAAGTAATATACTAATTTTAGGGAATTTGAGAAGAAATTGAAATAAAAAGAAGAAAATAGGAGAAATGAAGAAATTTGAGGTGTATGAAATATATCAATATGAGTCTCTGTTTATAGCCTTTGAAAAAATAGAACTGTTGGTGTAAATTTTTTTTAAATTTAAATCACATTTACGTAAAATAGCCGTTGAAATGCCCGTTGGAAACTAATGACACGTAGCAGTCATTCATTCAACCACGTGACTACTGGAGATAAATCAACTAAAATGACTGTTGCAAGGTCAATTATGTAATGCATGTGTACAAATTCCACTCACTTTGCACTTTTTTTAAGCAAAATAATAAAAACAATGACTTGCAAGTGGGTGGAGCCCATCAATTTTCCCATCATCTTCCATCATAAAATCCATCAAAATTTGATGGAAATGAAGCCAGCCATAGAATTTGACAATCTTCATCAAATTTCATCATGCATAACATCAATGATTGTTATGACAAAGCCAATTTTGTAAAAAAATATCATTGATAACATGCTCTTAGAAACACGGAAACTTAGGAACATATTTGAGAAAAACCAAAAAAAAATGTAAGTGTTCATCTTTGCATGGTGATAATATATAGATTTGAAAATCAAGATAAGATTCGTCGTTAACGTTCGTAAATTTACGTGGGACGGCCGCTTGGCCGAAGGAGAGACAATTTCTATACTTTCATTTAATAAAAATGTCAATATCTAAAAAGTGTATGATTGTATTTGTAATTTGTGTAGGCATATCATATATTCATACGCACGACATGCATATGATTTGGACATTTGAAGAGCCAAATCATTTTGATCTTCTTTATTCTTATCTAATCAAAGGAGCAAACTAAATAGGGAATAACTCCAAATAATCAACTAGTTGCATAAACTCAACCACAAATACCTCGTGCTTAGAAATGTGTTATGCTACTGCATGCCTTAACAATGACCATATCAATGATATATAGTGTATAATAACATTGAGGGTTAAGAGGTGAAGTTATATATTAGAGAATTCAATTGTTGTTTTATAATAAGATCGTTTTCAATAGGTAGGTTAACTCCCCAATATCGCAAATTTGCATTAATAAAAGCTTTTGTGATCAATAGTAGTGACAATATGTCAAGTTTCAAGGTTTATAATAGAAACAATACTATACTTAGATATAGAAAGACATAGCTTTAGCTAATATGCAAATTAATACTCGTGTTGTTGCCTAGTGATTTCTTAGACGGCGCTAAAAATCTTGAACATTTTGATATATCTACCAATAGTAATCAATGATAGAATCAATGAACTAGTCTGTAAACGAAGATGCATGGTATAAATAGTAATGTGTCCGTAATTACTTCGGAGTAAAGATTATCTATTTTTTTGTATTACGTGGTATGAGAGCAATGTATAGGGAGTATAAAAGTCAACTTAAGAAACAAAGGTGTTTAATAGGTGAAAAAATAATAGATAGAATATAATGATGGGAAAGGATAAAGTGTGTGGTGGAAGGAAAGGGGAATATCATCTCATTTGGGAGGAGATGACACCCTACATCATTAGAGTATTGTTAACTCATATGAGATATCACATTACTACATAATTCATATCTCCTTTTTATTACTTCACAAAAAATGCAATATTCTTCTATTTTCTATTTAATCAAGTGTTTCTTTATTTGATTAATTTAGAATTTTTATCACTTAATAATATTATCATACAAGCGGGGCATTAGTTTGTTACACCCTTTCTTCACTTTTCCCCTTCTCCGAACAACAAAGCCTATCAATATTTGCATATATATAGTCAGATTTCAAGATAGCAGTAATACTTATATAATCATTCTTTAGTTTCGCCAATCCGCTTCTACAAATAATAGTTAGCGTCTAAGAATAGACAGCTTTTGATGTCTATTAACTGTTCGAATGATGATGATATTATAAGTAACAAGTGGCACTTTCAATTGACATATAACTGTAAAAATTCATAGAATATACTTCAACCAAAACAATGAGCGATAGTAAATTTTTGAAGGTGGTTTACTGCACATTTCAAGCATCAAATATCCAGTGAGAATTCCCCATCTTGGAATTTCAATACACTGTCCATAGAAGAATGATTCTTATAAAATTTTGTGTGAAATAAAATTTCTATGATTTGTTATTCCCCGGATCTGCAATGATCTAAAATTTAAATATGGTAATATAAAGGCTATGAGGGAAGTAGGTAGTTAATGCTCATGTTCATGATCTTCGACTCACAACACATCTATGTTTTTTGCGAATAATACATACCTAGTGTCAGCTAGATGTCAGCTGTACTTTGAGTTGGACGTTCCCAAACTGAACCTTCAGAGCCGGCTTAGACTTCCAGAACTCCTCTTTGTTGTAATATTGGTTAGATGCATGCTCATCAGCCTAATTGGAAAAAAAATGTGGTTTCACGAAGTAAATAAAGGTAATAATTTCAACTTATATAGATAACAAGATTATTGTAGAATGCCGTGTGGAGAAAATAATTCTTGTTAAACAAAAGATATTTATGATGTAATAAAACAATGCCCACATAAGTTACAATTTTGCACACAATGAGATTTAAAGTCATACCCAGTGATTGGTATTCGTTCATCAAAAGAAACTGATAAATAAATTTGGTGAATGACATTAATACCTAATTGAGTGTGCAGATGGAATACCTGTTCTAAGTGTCTCACATATATAAATATTCTTAGAAATTGAATATCCTAGATTCTACTTTCAAGGAGCAACCATGGAAAGTAAGGCTCCGTTGTTTTGGAGGAAAACTTTTCATGGAATTTCATGGAAAATATTTTTCGGAGAAATTTGGATTAAATTGTTTTCAGTGTTTGTTTTGTATGAAACTTGTTTCTTAAACTCATTTTCCTTCCGGTTTGTTTGAAGGAACTTACTTGAGAAAGAGAAGGAAATTGTTTTCCTTGTGTTTTGAAAAGGAAAATGGTTTCCTAGTGAATGGAAAATAGTTTTTTCAACAATTTCTTTTACATTGTTTGTGCCAAACAAACAAAGGAAAATGGAAAATGATTTATCTGGAAACATTTCTCCTCAAAAAACGGACTAAAAAGCACACAGTTTCACACAAACCTCCAAACTGTGATAGGCTTGAGGGGTAATTTTACCTTCGATAGAAAAATTAATACTCTTAAGGTTTTCTAAATACCAGAGAAGATTCAATAAAGAATTGAACGCAAACCACGTGAATCCACTTGTTAGTAACAAACCTAAGCTTTTATAATACACTCACACATAAGTAGAAGCTGACATCAATGAAGAATGTACAGTTTCGAGAGTGGTAATCCATAGGGTAGTGAATGTGATCATCTAACTTATTTGAAGAGAACAAGCAAGGTTCAAGAATCACCTTGGAATACTGGATAATTGTTAGTCCAAAGGTCTTAAAGCACAGAATATTAAAGCATGTCTTGGTGGTTTTTCAGGTTTTTGCAACAAAACATCAGCAGATTGAGAAAAAATAATTAGGGAAAACAGTCATGCAACAAAAACCGATTTTTTTATCATGTAAAACAAGCAAATTCAGATGGTTGTTTCAAGAATAAAATGCACATAAAGCAGTCTGCAGTAGACTAAACATATTCTAGAAACAAATACTAGTTTCAGTAATATGGTCCAAGCATGAATCAGACAAAATGAATCTCACAAGTGCATGAATGTTGCTTTTCATGGCATATTTCATAATGAATATATAATTAGCTTCAAAACAAATTCTCATTCATAATAAAGAAACAATACAATATGACTTTTATACTTGCACCGCAACAGCAATAGAACATGCGGTCTCGGGAGCTGGAGACTTTATATGATTCTAATGATAAAGAAGAAAAAAATTACTCAGAGCTACAATAAAAGAATCAAACGTCTCCATGCCATTAAGTTCACGATGTTAACGGCACAATCGTTAGCTAACCGTTCAAATAGAGCAAGGAGAAATTTTTGGGTAGAAGTGAAACCGGATATTTCCTGGAAACTGGATGTGAGATCCAGTGGACACAACACAGGAACACAAATTGGAGAAACATATTACTACAAATGCCAACTTATTCTTTTACTTTTTCCAATAGTCTCTCTACATAAAATAGAAGACTAAAGTTTAGAGGTGCAGTATCTCAGCATTACACATTGCAGTTGCTCAAGGGAAGCTCCAATGTTGGACTCTAGTGTTATACCTGTAATTCTGGTATCCACTATATGTCCACACCCTAGGTGCCTCACAGGTTTAATTGTATGTAAGGCTTTTTTTTTTATACAATACATATATGAAAGGTGTTAGGATACAGAGTAAATCAGAAAGGACAAGCAAAGTTTGCCAGTATATTCATTGCAAAATGGCCCAAAATAGGCAGGGGGTCTTCATGTAGCTTTGATGCGATCTTCAGCATGAAGGGATAACTGCCAAGAATGCATATACCAGAGACCAAGCTTAGTGATGCCTGAAACAAGCAATATTAATAACCAGTACAAAACCCTTGGCTTGTTGCATGGAATCTAAAATCTGAGAGTAGTGTGATCTAATCAGTCAATGGGGTTGCACAGAGTATTAAGACTATAACAGAATGGGCCTGGGTTTGATGTAACACTTGTAACTCGAGTTACGTAAGTTTAAACCTTGACAAATCTAAAAGGTCTGGCTGCATCCTTCCAACTGCTCAGTAGCTCAGTTCTTTGGATTGATTTAATGGTTAAGATTGAGTTCTCATGGTTTTCACCATAAGAAGGGTTTCATGGTACTGCATGTCTCACAGTTCTGCATATACATGATTATATGTGGCACTAGTAGAATGCTTATGTTAGAAGCACTTCCTATGTGGTACATGTGTGTCCCAAATTGAACAGGTATGTTCATCAGTTCGACATTATAATCAGGCACTGTTTACAAATAGTACTGCAGTTCAGCGTTCTCACAGTTGACAAGACCTATAAAACACCAAACTTGGTGTATAATGTGATGATTGTAAAAAAGGTTTAGGACTATTCTTTTAAATCGAATCTAAACTAGATTGAGTGAATTGAAGCTGAAATAGGGGTTTTTTTGTGAGGGGAAAGGGAAGGAAAAGGGAAAGGGAAGGGTTAGAAGGGAAAGAAGGTGGAAGAAAAACTAAACCTTAAGATTAGGAAATTGTTTGTTTAACATGTTCAAGTAACAAAGATAACTCTTTCTTCTTACAAAAAGCTAAACCACGACCCCTTCGCCCATTCGCCGTCGCGCCTCCACTTGGCACGCACACCATGCGCGTCTCCACTCCACCTTCGTGCGCACCTCCACTTCGTCTGCCGTCGCCGCACATTTCATGTGTCGCGTTCCTCTCTCTCTCTCTCTTGTTTTTATGGGAACATTAGGGTTTTGGGGTGGGTTTTCTGGGTTTTGGGTGGGTTTCATGGGTGTTGGGTTTTCCTGGGCTTTTGGTGGTGGTTTGGTGGTGGTTGCGTGGATGATTTGGTTTTTTGGTTTTCATGGTGGGTTTTTCGGGTTTTCGTGCGAGGTTGGTAGTGTTGCGGTGGTGTGAGGGTGGTGCGCTAGTGGTGTAAGGCGTGTTGCGATTGGTTAAAAGAGTGTTGGTGGTGCGCGGTGGGTGAGGCGTGTTGCGGTAGTGTGCTGGTGGCATCAACGATTATGGTGTTGTGTCAATGGGGTTGGTTTGTGGTCCAAAATGGGTCAAGGCTAAGAGGGAATTTGAGGGAATGGTGATTCCCTAGGATGAATGGGGAAATGGGAAGGGTAAAAGGGAATGATTGATTTGGCTAAACAAATAGAGTCAAAGGGGATTAGGGTAATTGATTCCCTTTCCCTTTTCTGAAACCCCAAAACAAACATGCTCTAAAATGGAATGAACTTTGAAACCTTGAAAACTAAAATGATTCAAAAAAAAAGGCCTTGCTGTCACACTATATTACAAAATGCCACTAATTGAGAAGTAAGATCTAACTCTTTGGTTTTAGTCATTCCTTACAATGCCTTCTGTCACTATTTAGTCACCGCAAATTCCATAAAACTCATTCCACATCAAAGAAAAGTAACGAAGTTGCAAAGAGGTGACTATATGACTAATGTGAATATTTATATAAAATTGAGATGACAAATCATTGTATAAAAAGTACTATACCCTGGTCGTATACAAGTTTTGTGATAAGAAAAATCATTCCCTCAATAACTAGTTAATTAATGAAAATGAGGGAGGGTAGGAAGTAGAAACCACGTATGAGAACAGAAAAAGAAGCCCAGGAAGAAAAATAAGAGACACCGAAACCTTGCGATAATGAAGCAATAGAGAACTTTCCAAACTTTTTATCAAGCTTCTTCATATATATCCACTAAAAGAAACAAGGTTAATTAAAAATGTAATAATTCATACAAATGTCTTAAGAACTACAAGTTAGTTTCAATTTTTAGTTAATCTCACAGCTACTAAAACCTTGAAATTCCCAAGAAACATTGGAAGGCACGAGAACCGTGTATAATCTTTCACACCATCATGTTGATAAAAGCTGTCATGATGGTCCACTCGCTAGTTTCTTGTTTGAGATCTGAGAGTAGTACTTGAACTTGCATTTTAGTAGTAAGATATGAGTTGGTTTTGAGGTGTTCTTGTTAAAAAGAATAGGTTTTTGGTTTGCAGGATATTCTCATTGATCAATCTGAGCTCTAAAAAAAACCAASATGATTGATAAAGGAAGTCTGTTCAAGTGGGTTATATTGTTGTCTTTAGCTTGCCTTCTGAATGAGGTTTGGGGTGATTTCCTGATTGATTGCGGATCGCCGGCTAARACAACCGTTGGTGACCGTGTTTTTATGGCTGATAGTTATGCCTCTAAATACCTTACCACAACACCTAATATCATGGCAAATACTAGTGCTGGTAATAATTTGAAACTGTATCAAACAGCAAGAGTTTTTAATGGAATGACAAGATACAAATTCCCGATAAGCAAGCAAGGAAGATACTTCATCCGATTCTATTTTTCCCCATTCACTTACCAGACCTACAATATGAGCACCGCGAAATTTACAGTTTCAGCTCAAAAGTTTGTGCTTCTTAGCGATTACACTCCTTCAAGAAATGCAGACATGAAAGAGTATTCCYTTAATGTGAATACTGACGAGCTTGATATCGTTTTAGACCCTGCCGCGAATTCAATAGCTTTCTTGAATGCTTTAGAAGTGGTCTTGGTTCCGGATACYTTGATCCAAGATGATGCCTCAACTAACCCAACTGAAACCTTCAAAGGCCTTCTAAATATGGCTTTCGAAACATCCTTTCGAGTCAATATGGGTGGACCATTYGTTGATTATAATAATGATTCTCTTTGGCGTACTTGGGTTCCYGATAACAGTTACTTAGAGCATGAAAATTTTGCTGTGGTTGTCAAGAATCTTGCGGCTGTTGAGTACACGACTGGTTTAGCCACTAGAGCTGATGCACCTCAAGCTGTCTATGGCACTTGCAGAAGGCTCAACACTGAGTCGGATCCCAATGCAAATTTTAACATCACATGGAATTTTGATGTGGATCCGGGGTTCCAGTATCTTATTCGGTTTCATTATTGTGATGTGGTGAGTCAATCTGCAAATGAAATGTATTTTAACGTGTTTGTTAATTCTTTGATTGTTTCACGAACATTGGATCTCACTGGTGTGGCCAAAGGGGCTTTGGCTGCTCCTGTGTATGTTGATTTCGTGTCACCAATACTTGCTAGTGATAAACTTCATGTAAGCATTGGCCCAGCTATTGCAAATGGGAACCAACCTGATGCTATTCTAAACGGGTTGGAAATTATGAAAATGAACAATGCTAAGAATTCCCTAGACGGGCTTGCTGGTCTCCCTGCCTTTCAGGATAGTTCCAAGAAACAGGTAGCAGTGATAGCAGGTGCTGTTGTTGGGGGGGTCTGTCTCCTTGTTTTGGCTGGCATTCTCTTTCTCTTTTGTCGAAGAAGAAGCAAAAAGTTGGGTCAAGGTCATTCAAAGACCTGGATTCCTCTTTCTCTTACAGGAGGGCTATCCCACACAATGGGAAGCAAGTACTCAAATGGTACAGTCACTAGTATGGCTTCAAACTTGGGGTATCGAATTCCTTTTGCAGCTATTCAAGAGGCCACCAACAATTTTGATGAAAGTGGGGCCATCGGAATTGGTGGCTTTGGAAAGGTGTACAAGGGTGTCTTAGCTGATGGCACTAAAGTTGCTGTAAAAAGAGGCAATCCTCGATCTCAGCAAGGCCTCAATGAGTTCCTGACAGAAATTGAAATGCTCTCGCAATTCCGTCACCGTCATTTGGTGTCTCTGATTGGGTATTGTGATGAAAAGAACGAAATGATCTTGATCTACGAGTACATGGAGAACGGAACTCTTAAAGGCCATCTCTATGGATCAGGGAATCCTTGTCTGACTTGGAAGCAGAGGCTTGAAATCTGCATTGGGTCAGCAAGGGGTCTTCATTACCTCCATACTGGCTATGCAAAAGCTGTTATCCATCGGGATGTCAAATCTGCAAACATATTACTTGATGAGAACTTCATGGCCAAAGTGGCCGACTTTGGTTTGTCAAAGACTGGACCAGAGCTTGATCAGACTCATGTTAGTACAGCAGTGAAGGGAAGTTTTGGGTACCTTGATCCTGAATATTTCAGTCAGAAGACAACAGCTCACTGAGAAATCAGATGTGTACTCTTTCGGGGTGGTTTTGTTTGAAGTTTTTTGTGCGAGACCTGTCATTGATCCCACGCTGCCAAGGAAATGGTAAATTTAGCTGAATGGGCTTTGAAGTGGCAAAAAAGGTCAGTTGAGCAAATCATAGATCCTACTCTTCAAGGAACATAAAGGCGAGTCTCTCAGGAAATTTGGGGAAACTGCGGAAAAGTGTTTGGCAGATTATGGTGTAGATAGGCCTTCCATGGGAGATGTCTTGTGGAATTTGGAGTACGCACTACAACTTCAAGAGGCCACAATTCCTGATGATCCCGAAGAACACACGCACAAATGTCATCGGTGACATCGCTCCACAAGTTAACAATTTTGTCCCAAATGATGCCTCTGTTTCTTCTGTGCAATATGGACTACAACAAATGTTGATGATCTTTCAGGTGTGTCTATGAGCAGGGTGTTTTCCCAGCTAGTGAAGTCGGAGGGAAGATAATATGGTGGATTTGACACAATACACTTTGACAACACATGTACTATAACGTTTCTAGTCTTTCGTTATCATGTATTTTGTTCAATTTCATGCGACTGGTTGGTACTCTAGGAGCAGCTAGAAGGGTACTTTTTCCTCGATTTTCCTCTCTCTGATCTTTAGCTTGCAGCTTTCAGGTTGCAGCATTTTGTTGTAAAAGCTTTGTAATTTGTACATCACGTAGCAATTCATCATAGACTCAGTAATTGTCAATCGAGATTTTGAGCTTATTGACATTATTATTGCATTATTCTTTTTGTATCAATTGTCTTCTTATTGTATTCTGTACAGAAGAAATCCTCTCAGATGTGGTTTGTACTAATGAAGGTTCTGTGTATCATGATGGCCATTAGGTAACAATTTTATATTTCAGAGGAATCTAACCTCAGAATACACAACACTAGCTGCTGCAATGGAATACTGGCCTTGTTTGGGAATTATGTGGACTAACCGTATATTATTTATTTATTAGGTATTTGTGTAATATATTGGGTAAAATTAAAAGTGGCAGGTCATGTTTGAGAGTTAACTGTAACTGATTAAGTTAGATGTTTTGACTAGCTGATTGTGATAGCCTGACTATTTTGACTTCGTATAAAAGTTTTTTGTGGAAATTATTGATGAATAGCAGTTAGATGTTAATTTTTTTTAACACAAAAGGATATTATTTATTCATTAGTTAGATGTTAGTTGTTTAGAGTAAAAAGAACCAAGAACTCCTCATATGAGCTCCCTTAAAAAAAAAAAAACTCTTCATATGAGCTTTTTGAAAAAGAGTTTCTTTTATTTTAAAACTCTTTTCTGAACCTCTAACTACCAAACACTTAAAATAGCTTTTTGAGTTGATTAAACCTTTCAATTCTCACTTTTTTCCCCTCAAATCTCTAACTCCCAAATATCCCTAAGTTTTTCCAAAAAAATCCCCTAACATGAGTTTTTTGAAAGGAATTTTTTCGCCCCAAACTCTCTTCTAAACCTTTATTTGCAAGAACTCCTATAGCTTATTGAGTTTGTCAAACCTCTCTTTCTCCGTCAACCTTCAACTTTCAAACAAGTCCAACATCTCTGACTATCTGTTATGAGTCATTGAGTCCCAACACAGTAGTACTCTCCAGTCCTGCACTTTCAAAATTAATTTCATCAAAGACACACGCCAATTTCAAAATATAGATGGTCGATATCGACCACTTTACATAGGTACTGAGTACATAGGAGCAATTATATTTCAAATGTGAATGTGAATGTGTGTTGTTGGAGCAATTATATTGTAAGTGAGTTGACAGTTTGCACTTGTTTGTGAAGATAAAACGTAACTCATCGCATTAGCAGGAATCGATATGAGAATAAACCGATGAGTTGATTTGAAGTAAGTACATACTCCATATGTCAAAACTGTCGATTGTCAACGTCAACAAATTTCAAGGTCTTTTGCGCATTGTTATAATGTTGTCACATAATAATGAAATAGGCAATAATCAATCTTAGGTCAAACCAACCATGTTCAATCTCGAAAGGAAGTTCAATTCACTGCTAATGTGCCTAATCTGAAAAGCCCTTCTTCCTTTTCACTTCGTTGACATTGAGCCTTTAACCCACCGGCCTAGGGTGTTTGAGTTTCACTGTTAATTGTTACAGAGTGCACTTTAAGGGTCTGCTTACATTAACTGAAATCAATTGAATTGAATTGAATGGAGCTGAATTGAACTGAACTGAAAATAAGCTAATGTAAACAGACCCTAATTTGTTTAGTTGTTAGGCCTCTTGTAATTAATTTGTAACCTGCCCGGATGGGCTCACTCGATGTGTGCATTCATACGATCATATCGTGTCACGTGTCATGTCTCATGTCACACACGTACGTGTTTATGACTTCACGAGTTAGATAGGTTGATTTTGTGAAATTTTGAAAAACACAAGTGCAATGCAAATAACTTTGCACAAAGGCCAACACATAGAACTCGCAACAACGGAAGCAAGGTCGAAAGCAACTAAATGGGCTTAATACGAGAAAATGGGACTATAAGTTGGGATTATTCTGATATTAACTTCAATTGAGATTAAACGGATGATTAAAAAAAACAGGGATTAATTTTTTTCATTTTTTTCTAATGAAGGAAAAATGAATTGCTAGTAATACTTTTACTACTTGAACTTCCTATACTTTTTGCTAATCATTTATCTAAGGTGGAGCCCATCAAATTAGCATCGAATCGTACTTTGAATTGAGTTGTGTTTAAAATAACTACCGTCAACCCTTATTAAAAGTAAATCATATAGTCCTTAGAATTATAGGTAACTAGCATTAAACAAATTTTATTAACATTGATCGTGATGATTGATATGTAAATTTGTCATTAATACTCAAATTTGCATCATTTATAGAAAAACTAGATTGTTTTGCACGCGATGCGTGCTTTGTTATGTAAATTTCAAAAATGCTTTAAAATGAAAATTTCAAGTTAGGAAATTATTTTAGCAATTTTTTTTCAAATTTTTGATATTTGATGAATTTTTCTATTTTCTTTGTTAATTAATTAGCTCATTTATTTACAAAAATTTTATAAATTATTAGGAACTTACTTTTATTGTTTTGCAC